>CABFON010000176.1:0-13708 GCA_900683695.1 Echinococcus oligarthrus
GTTATTTACCCACTTGCAAACCATACTATTCACCTAATTGGCGTGCAGCTGAGGTGATGTCTAGCAGCAGTGCCACTGACCTCTCATGCCAATTTCACAGGATCTGAATTTTTGGACACTGCCCCAAAAGCAATCATTTATTAGAGGAAAGGGTTTAAAATAGTTTCATGGAGAAAAAGCTTTACTTATACTCCTCCTTGCTACTTTGTTCGCACTTCATTGCTGTCCAGCCATATCTTTTTAAGCTCTATCCAGATGTCAGGGAGGTTGATGTGTCGCATTTTCCCCTAATTGGCGACTTCAGTCAGGTGCCCCGAGCAGCTTTGTAGCAAACCTTTTGGATGGTTTTGACTAGTTCCTCTTCAGTTGTTAATGACTTTCCTGCAGAACATGGAATTGGAGTAGGTGTTGAGGGTAGACAGCATTTTCAACCCTTTTGTTAAGGGTAGTCGCAAATTCTCCTATCCGCAGCATATGGCCCACCACTGTCACGTCAAAATTTATGTCAGTAGTGGACAGTAGCGTAGCTGTCCTTTGGGATTAGGTTTACTTTCCAATATTACTTATGTAGTACTCAAAGACTTCCCTGAAGACGAAAGGAGGCATAATTCCAAGGCGGTGTATGTATCGCTGGCGTACAGGGGGGCTGGGACTACTGTCTTTCCCCGGAAGCCATGGCACTCAGCATGACTACAATAACAGAACGCCAAGTGCCCTCATGACCAAAAAGAAGGACTAAACAAAGAATCAAAGCATTACACTGGACCCATGCCGTAATTTGATGGAAGTAATCAGATAGCCGCGAGTAAATAAACCAATCAACACAGGTCCATCAGCCAGAGCACTGTGGAAGGGTTCGGTAAAGCACTCGTTTACAGGGCGACTTACTGCCTTTTTAATTAGCCAAATGTTCAGATTAATTGATTTTCGTGAAACCTTAGGTGCGGATACACAAGGTTCACATGATACAAGATACAGAAGTTATAATTTCGTACCTTTTTTAAATGGTGACATTTTTTTGTTATTCCCCACAGCAGCGGTGGATTAACGCAGTGAAGTTAGATGCTCTGCATTCGATGATGCATTCATCTCGTCGAGTCTTTTTAATTTACACCACCTTTCTGTAGACAACAATTAGGCAAAGTTTAAAGCGCGCCCTCTCTCTGGTGCTGGGTCGCCTAATCAAAAATCGCACCAATTAAGGCGGACAACTTAATGAAGACGAATCCATTAAATTCCAAATCTTGTTTATGTGTCTATTATCGTGAGCCCTCGTCCATACCCTTGTGTGTGCATTAGGTGTTTGAATGGTAAGAAAGCTGTTTTTACTGGCTGTTTTGCATGTTCACGGGTAATAGGATCAGCCAAAATCTTTTTAAATTGTAAATGACGCCACAGTTCTTTCTCTAAACTTCCGATTAAAGTAGTCTTCGACTCAAGTTACTTTGTAACAATATTGCGTAAATGGAGAAAATGGGAAATATTTGGAAATTGGACAATTTTGCAATTAATTTAGGATTCATACTTCTCAAAGTTGTTTATGTGTGAGGGCGAAGGAGGGGAAACAATAATAAATTACGCTTTTAGCTGAAATTTGGTGGCTAAAAAGACGTGATTTGAGGCAATGGGGGAAAATGGCACCTCATGTTCTCGCCGTGAAGAGGTGTTCCTCGGATTTATTCTAATTAGCCGAGTAAGTGAGAGTTTGGAGGCGAAAATGCGGCGTGAAATATTGTCTCCGTTTTAATTATGATGAGCATTTTAAATCACTGTTTTCTCTTTAGGAAGGAAAAGCCTCGGAACGGTTCAGTAGATGATTTAGAAAATACATTTGTTTTATTTCTGCCTTCAAGTTGAATCAATTCATTTTGAACGTGCCTGTGAAATCTAGCTCTTTTTGTTTTATAACACATATACTCTGATCCTTTCTGCTAATTATTTAAAATACCCCTTCCCGTAGACTTTTGTGAGCCAGAGCAAAAACGGACTTTTCCCATGTTCAAAATGAAATCTTTCCTTCATTTCGTAAAAAAAGCTAGACTCGTTGGAGCAGCTTCCTAACCCTGACGGCACATAGAATTCAATTGAGGATGAGTTAATAATTATTCTTTTATCAGTCGTACCTGTTTCGTGCAAACGGAAGATTGTTTCATTACCTTTACTCCTCCTAAGAAAGGAATCAGCATAAGCGGTCATTGTTATTCCGTGAATGAAATGTGAATATGAGATTGCCTTTTGTTTGCTCTTCCCGCGTTTTCAAAAAATGGCTTGTTCTACTACGTTTAGGAAAATGTTTAAGAGCTCTAGTTCGCCCTTATTTTAGAACTGGTGGTTCTTTTTGGACACTGGTTATGTGAAATGTTCAGTTATATCTCAATCACAAACAGCCTTGCGCCCAATCAAAATGTTGGTGATACTATTTTGCAATTTTTGACAACAACATTTTGTGTTGACTGAATTGGCTGATTGGAAATGTCAAAAGCGCTGCAGCGCACCAAGTCATCACTGTAAACGCAGTAAGACATAAAGGTGTAACGAATGGTTTATTATTAGCTCGAGGAAAGGCGGAGGGACTGTAAGAATGCTACTAAAATGTGATGCAACCCGCGATAATTCAAGAGACCGCGCATTCGATTATGGATTGAAGCGCATATTGTTCCACCGCATATTCGCTTATTCTTTTGAGCGTCTCCACCGCCCCTCCCCCTTAGTAATTCTTCTGCTTCAGCCATCATTCATGAGCCGAGCACAGAGATCATCAGTTGGTCTTCCATGCACGAAAAACATTTGCGTTTGGTGGTGGATTTCTATAGCCACTACAGTCTCACCCGTTTTGTAATCTGCATTACCAGAATTCGCTGATTTTGTACTACTGAAGGCTGGACGATGCTCAACAACGGCTCCGCTTCAAATTTCATCCGATATTTGTAAGGCCTTACTTAAGGCCGAGCCATTTAGTAAAACATATTCCAAAATGGCTTTACATGGCTAATATTCTACATTCATTTATTCTTTTCTATTTGCTTTTATTTCATTGTTACTGGGAGGTCTATCTTGACCGCTCAATGTTTCAAGTCACTTAATCTTCACATGTTAGTAACCTTCTTGCGGACTGCGAAATCAGGGTGACTGCCAAATGTAGGAGCAATGTCAATTAGCCTTTCATATTTGGCAAGCGCCTTTTCTGTAAAGTCCATGTCTGGTATATAGTCAGCAATTCTGAAATTTTTTGCCCCTTTGGACTGGGTTCACTTCCCATTGTCATTAGTGCAGTGCTCCGAGCGTACTTAAGATGCAACAAGGTTTAGTATTAGCATGCAGAAGGGCCAGGGGGCCAGAGTTATGGATGAACGTTTATGCTACCAACGTGATCGTGGGATCTACGTTTTCGTTACCGGGTGGTTAAATATGCATTTAAATTACAATCATTGTGGTTTGAATTGATGCGTTAATTGTTTGGTCCTGATTCGGGCTAATACGGTAAGTGAATTTTGGCATTCTTATTTTCTTTCTGGTTGGAACAGCACTTTTGTTTGTCCAGTGTTGCCCTCATTTAAAGTGGTTTAAAAAAAGTAAAACAAGCTTTAAAACTACGCTGCTATCAACGCTTGCGCGTTTATTTGGATGAAATTCCCCCATTTCTCTTGCTCCTTTGTCTTGTGATTGGTTTCTAATTTACAGGTGGCTGCAAATAAATTATTTCGAATTAGGATTCGAACTGTATGTTTAGAAAGTGATAAAGTACCTTTACATTATGTACTCTAAAATGCTGCATTTTATTTCTGGCCATCTAATTTGAGCTTGAAATCAGTATTCTTAATTATACATTTTATTGGTGGTAAAATATTTCCCTACTGCGTATTAGTGTGGTGTCACTTTGTCCCGCATCAGCCTTCTCTTTCTTAGCAATTTTGCGGACTAGTGAACGATTCCTTATAATCTCTTACGCATAGACACCATCCAGTTCGAGTGGCAAACTGTAAAGACCACGGGGAATGAGTCGCTTTTGTCTGTAGTACGGCTCCTACTTTTTTCTGTCGCTTTTAATACCGCGTTTTCATGCAAGGATCCAAAAGAGATTAGCGTAGTGCCTCGCTTTTTCATTTTCTACAAAAAACGAATATTTTGGCGAAATGAAGCTTATTTAGAACAAGTGAGGAGATGAATGAAATTTTAGCGTTCAAAACTTGTCTTTACAAAGGCCGTCTTGAGGAGTCCGATGAGTCAAAACGATTATTTTGAGGCGATCTAAGCTGTAGCCGTAGTCCACCCTTGGTTTTACACGTCTCCCGTAGCCATAGATTTCACTCTATCACAAGATAAAGTGCACTTACTGTAAGAGAGCCCTTCAAACTCCTGTGTCTTCATTAAGCACTACCTTGGTTCTTATTCCATGCTGTGCTTTACTACAGCTCCCAGCTTTTTTTGAGGTGATGCAAACTGTAACTGTAACATTAAACCCTCTGGAAATGTCGACACCGGTTAAGTGTTAGTATCACTCTTGGATGTCAAGTGTCACCCTAACGTATGCATGTCTTAATCATGCAATCAGTTTTTGCTCCCACCCACATCTTTCTAGGCCCAGCAAAATGGCGCCTCCACCGGGATTTCCGCACTTTCAGTAGCTTAAGTTGACTGTATCGAATCGAATCCGGTCCATCCAATGTGTTCTCTTGGATTCTAAGCTCCAGTCCATTTGTTTTCGTTACTTCTTGTTTTTGTTGTATTAATACCTCTGCCAGGAAATACTATATACTATTGCTATAGATGCGCACTGCTAGTGTAGAAGCTTCACCGATCTCAGACAAGCAACAAATATTATTAGTTGAGTTTCTTTGCATTTGAAGGGCCCTTGTGTCCATGGTCGCCAGATGTACTCTTAGAATGAACGCAATATAACTATCCGCCTTTTCTGGGCCTACAGTGAAATCGGCTCAGCAGCGTGACACTACCAATTTATTCATTAATGTTTGTAATGGCATGCTTGATATAACGAAAATGCACCAATTTAATATTTCGCTTTGTTTCTGTTCCACAAATAGAGCTTAGCGAATTTCATCTAAAAAATAATAGATATTGACCAAATAATACGTTTTAAAGGGTGGTGATTTGTCAAAGGTGCAGTTAATAAAAAACACCGGTAGCAGTGACTGTCTAGCTCAGTGCTTAGGACGCTCTAGTATTTCACACCTACTGGTTTGGCATCACAGGACCGACAACCTTTCCGTTCCATCTTTTGTAGATACGCCCTCGGAAATCGGATTTTGCAAGTAGCGTTCAAGACACTGAACCTCAATCACAAGGCACCAGTGTCGACACCGATTCTAGGAAAGCAAACAAAAACCTAAAAGTCTACTTCCCTTCCCTCCCTTCTCCACAATCAACCCTTTTCTACTGCGCCTTTTTTGTGAAATGACTTTAACTACCTCCATTCCCTTTATGCCTGGAAGTACAATAAAATGATCTATTAAGTAGGCGGAGTCATGTGAATACTTTCACAATACATTTCTCCCTTCCTCTTTTTTGGGCCTTTTCCCATCTTATGAAACCTCACGTCCAATTGAAAGAAGCTGAAGGTTTATTTGGTACTTATCCTTGGGACGCGGATGAATGTGATGACAATGTGCAATGGATTTGCGCCTCTTCGCGGGATACACGCTGTTCGCCCATTAATGCAATTACCTTACTCCCTGCCCTTTCACCCTCTTCTTTTTCGCCTGTTACGTGGAGCACGTGATGTCTTTTGCAAGCTTCCACGCAACCTATGCTTTCTCATTTCTTGTACCTTCATACTTGACAGACTACGATTATCTCATTGTTATTGCACCGGGGTTATTATCTTCTTGGCCGACTACCTTGGTTCTTTTCCTCACTCCAGTTTTGTGGAGCTGTCTTTCTACGTGCAGAAGAGAAGTTAATTGTTGGCGCAGCCAGTCGCACCGTTTGTGATAATCCGAACTGAGATGGAAGGAAAGAAGGAAAGCAAAGGGAAGGAGTGAGACTTGTTCACTTTCTATGTGAAAAACGGAAAACAACCCGTAACTTGAATGTTGTAATGCGTTTCTCTAATGTCATCTCTCACTACTACCAAATAGTGCTAATAATGCGAAAAAATAATAAATTTTGTGCTTTCAGTAAAATCTGCTTTTTGTGGACTTTTTAACTAGAATGGAAAGGATGTTCAGGTTGTGACTTCGCCTCGTCAAATTATTTAACAGCATTTTGAGCTAGAATTGCCACAAACTTGCTATAAATCTCGTAGCCATTAGCCATTTATGACTTATTGCACACTTAAAATATGGAGTGATTGTAAACGAGCTATGTGCAGTTGCGCTCCTGTTGTGAACCACTTAAGTGCATGATTAAGTGATAACTTTAAAAAGTCCTCACAAATGTTACTTCCTACTAGGCAGAATCTACTTGAATTGCATTTAACAAGTTGTAGAGTAGGATTTTCCTGCAAATAGTATTTTGTGTTTAATAATATTCCCTATCAAATCTAGACAAGTGGGTTTGCTTACAAAATGCAAAAAATTGCTACTTTATTTTAATAAGTAAAAATACTTGTGGCATTTGCTGATTTTGTCACAACGTGCGATTTAGCATTGGAGTTGGGGTAATGTTTACAAAACATTTCTGCTATTTTTATTCTACCATGGCACATTGGAATTGCGGCTTGTGGTATAAGCATAAAGTGGGATTTCTGGTCATCCTAGTTTCAAGATCGTTCGGATTCGCCATAAGGAGTTTTAAGGAAGTTACACGCTTGTTGGGGATTTGAGATTCACTGTTACTACAGATTCCTAGGTGCTACATAGGTTACACCTAAGTACCAAACGGACCTTTGTTTGTGTGAAACAATAAGAAATACAATCCGAAAAAGTCAGTTCGCCTCGCCATACTTTTACATCGGATGTTTAACTTACGTTAAATTTCGCCTCGCCATGTCAGGAAGTGATCAAATGCTGGCGCATCCAGTAAACAGACTCTAAATGATAAAAAAAGCGTCGGAATACTAGAGGTTTAGACAAATTTCGTGGGCGTGTTAGAAGATTCGTTTAAGCTGATTAGTTATAGGATGGCTGGGTGTGGTGGCACTTCTGATTAAACAATGGCTCATCACCTCATTCATTTCTGTATAATTCCCCACCTTCCTTTTCCTTGCGAATATCCCGATTTACCAATGAAGACTGGCTTGATTAAGCACCCAATCAAGATAGTCCACATTAATGTGGCTCTTCTCCTTGAGGGTGTCACTGATGAGTAATCTGCGTCGTTTTGTTAAGAAATAATATTTCAGCCTTTACAGCTCGAAGGTGTCAGTTTTGCGATACCTGAAACAGCTGTATAGAATTTATTCGTGTAAAATGCAACCCAGGAAGTGTTTTTTGGTTAGATTGGTACAGACGCTGAAAAATGGCTTGTTCGGATGTCACCCTCATTGACCGTATGATCATGAATATTCTATAAGAATTTCATTTAAGATTATGCTAGAGGGGACAAAAAAACGAGGAACTGACTTCTTGCATTTTCATACGCACTACCTGAGTCACCTGTAACTGGTTTGACCGCTGAGCAAACCAGTGTTTACACCCAGTCGTGGCGCCTTGTGTTTTTAATACATCCACGGGACATTCAATCGGATCGTGTAATACTTTTCAAGTGCCAGATTTTGCAACTGGATTTTTAAGAATAGCTGATATCAGATCGTGCAGCACTATTTTGTATGAACATGAAGTTTTTGCTTTGTAAATACAGTTGTAGCAAGTAGGGAAATATGCCATCATCTCGGAGGTACATTTTGCATGGAAATCTTCCTGCTTTTTCAGCTAAAGGGTCCTTTAAAATAAACTTCACACGCATTACGTAATAAAGGTCCCTTATATGCAATACTAAAACCTAGGTTTGTAATTATTTGCTGAAGAGGGTAGCTGCCAGTGTGCCTATTCACCACTCAGTCATTCAATTGCCATGGCTTTGTCGTTTTGCATGACAGTTCGGGAATGGCCAACTAGCTACGTCAGAAGGTAAGCTGTAGAGCTATCTTTGTGGACATTTATCTTTATATAGGCAAAATATGTTTGCCTTCGATCAGTACAATAGTCAGAATGGTTGATTATTTCAGGTTTCAGCATGGAGGCCGTAGTGAACCACTCAATGACCCCGAGTGGCTAGAGGGTGACATGGTTAAACCACCCATCAGCACCAATGTGACTGTTTTGAACCCACCAGATGAATATCTCTTTCGTGATTGATGAATATTTCAATGAAAAAGCATCAAAAAATGGAACCGCTTTACCATTTCAAGTCATAGCTCAAGTTTCGCCTATGGTTTGTTGTTTTAACCCATGTATGACAAAGTTCTCACCAAAATAAAGGCCAAGATGGAGAGTAATTGGTTTTAAGAAAGTTTTGCTGACTCTGATAAACACCACTTTCAGATTTATGCCTGACTGTGAAAGTGGGTTACAGCGCAAGCTACTTCTACATTACCCTTATTCCAATTTGGTTTAGAATGAATGTACCCACACATTACGTTAGAAATGGAGTATAGGGAACGAAGCCATCGCAGTGAAGCCGTGAAAAGTCTTTTCGGAGGTTCTGTTGAATAAATGGTTTAATTGTGGTGCCTCTAGACTTGCCTGAATATAAAAAAAGAATTTATGCTGATGGCGTACAGAAGGACCTAAGGGCTGCTAGCATAACCCTAAGGTCAGGTCGATTTATGGATGTGCAACAGCGAAGCCCTAAGTGGAACCAGAGTTAAAAAAACAAACAAAGTATTGCACAATCACTATGTGTTTAGTTAGTAAACTATTGAGTACGATGGATGAATATCCAGACCCAATTTATGTAATTACTTTCGGAACAGTTGCTTCTGTAAACATCGTCTTCTGAGAGTATTGACCCGGCTTGATCACCTACCTTCAGCAGCTCCTTCCCACGATAATTTATTCCAAATCTACCAATCAGTTGATGAGGTTAGGTTATTTGGAAACGATGGACAATTTCAAAGTAAGCTAGACAGCGGAGATAATTTATTGGCCTATCGGTTTTGGTAAGTATTCAGCACTTTCTTCATTTTGCTGCAGAATTCCACGGGGATTATATAGAACAATTTGGCATGACTTAGTACGGTAGTTCGCCATTTTACTGTGACACCGAAGGGAGACGAGCTCTATTGCCTTGACATTTCTACCTTAACGTGGTAAGACCCTCCATGTCCCGTCTTATCAAATGTTATCTTTAATCAACATCTAGTTTGAGACATAAGTCTTTTTTATAATTTTTGGCATGTGTTTTAACACTCCGAGGTAAGACAACGATGCGAAGGAGACATAAGAGCCGACAAGTAAAAGACGATACCGGACCGCGTTGCTGAGGTCATGGTCAAATGTAGGTCAGCAATTGAACAGCAATTACTCAGATAGCTGCCGAAGCATGTGAGGTCAAATATGATCGCTTATCCGTCTCGAGCGTCTTACGATCAACACGTATGCCTGCTTCGCCTGCTAGTCTGTCTGTTACCACTTGATCTTGGCTAGTGGCTATAAGAACGACTACATCCGTTGACATGCAATTCTGATAATGGAGAGAGTAAGTTGACACTAGAATTTAGGTACTCAACATTTCTTCATTCCCTTTTCAGCTTTAAGCACTCCAGGCATGAAAGTGTTTCTACCTATGATGGCGCCTTGGATTCATAACTAATAAAGTAAATTTGTTTGGCCACGGTACCTCAATCCACCACTTCGTTGTTGAAGCAAATCCGCCTCGTATTCAAAAGACATCTACGAAGAATTTTGAAGTCGCTTAAACATAATTGCACCGAGCGGTTTCATAGACTGGTGTTTTAAGAATGACCTCAAAGTGCGAATCAACTTAATCCATCCCAGTGTCAAGCGATATATTTCATTTGTTGCCCACCCACAGGCTCCTCTATATATACCGCCATTTTTGGAGCTTATATGCAATTACCGCATAATTTCCCACTGAACCAGTGAGAATAGACAAAAATACTGAGACCAGTCTATAAAAGACCTACTTTACTCCCCTGTCAGTTGTTCGTTGAATTTATCGTGTTCTGTCAAATTGCAGCCTTCACACTGGCTTCGAGTAATAGTGTACATATTGCACTTTAGTACTAACTCTAAGCGACCAAACAACCCCACTTTTGAAGTAAATATTAAAACTTTGATGTAATATACTAGAGGCGATCGTCAGGTCACTCTCGACTTAAGGGAGCATATGCGTTTCTATCAGTTAACAGGTTGAGTGTTGCGTAATTGGAGTTCTCACCCTGGCTCAACTGATTTACATTGCGTGCATTTGTGGTATCCCCTCGATAGTGCAGCCAATTTGGGCGTGGACATTGTGCATTTATCTCACCATTACAGCCTCTCAGCACTCCCTCAGACAAATGAAAAAGTGATGGCTGTGTGCTCCTCAGAGCGTACTGTTTGTTGATACTGTAACATTCCTAGATACAGCGTAAGGAAGTAGGTAAGACAGGAGCAAGACACTAGCTCCTGGCAAACTTGTCGGCCAACAACACGTTCGTACTTGGAGACCTGAAGGCGTAAGGCTTTACAAGCCGTGAAGATAGTCGCTGTCTCATTTAAACCCTACTTAAAACAATACAAACCGATTGAGATGGATCTGTAGCTTCATACATGATTCCACTGTACCGCCGCAGGGCTAAAATTGTAGAATTTATTCCATAGCATTAGCCAGAGCCCCTGAGCAAAACGGACTCCACGTCTGCAAACAAGACCTACCCTGCCTATGCCACTCAGTAGTTCAAACTGCCGCATTTCAATGCTGGGTGCTGGAAAGTGTTCTGCTATTGACAATTCCCTAGCCTAGCAAAACTCCGCAACTCTTCACGCCCTTTTTAAGCGCAAAGAAGATATGAACGTGCCAGAAAAAAATCAAACATTGTATCGTTTAAATAGCCATAAATCTTGGAGAGAACAATTAGAAAAAAGAATTGATCAAAAACCGCGATAAGTTGGTGATAGGAGAGGGGAATGCATCAAAGCGACTTCTTAACAAGGGCCAAATCAGCGTCCACCATAAGGTTGACTAGTGATTCGAAGTCCGTTTTTCGAACCCATTTCAGCTCCTTTTCAGCCTTTGAGCTGTCACCTATCAAGAGGTCCTGGATTGGGAAGGAGAAATGAACGAAGGTTTATGCAAACAACACAGATGCCTGAACCAAAAAGACGATAGAAAAACTTACTACTTCTGTAGGTCTGAAGTAGTTGGGATTAACACGAACACGTACTTTTCCTGTGGCCTTGTCTTTACCGATCTCATCTAGACCCGACCCCTCCCATCTGAATTGCAAAGAGCAATCGCATAAGCACAAACACAGCGGAATCATTATGTGCAATGTGGACTACATGGCTATAAGGTAATCAGCTTACGAAGGTAAGGAAACCAAAAACACTTTTTGGGTACAATAAATCAGTTAACTTTGAATTTCCCAAAAGAACGGCAAGTGCTCTCTGTTCATTGCATTTCATGGTCCTTAAAAAAGGAAGCAAACACGTACTCTATTTGAATACCTGCACGAGCAAAGGCTTTAGTGGCAAATTCGCGAACACTGTGCTTCTCGCCCGAGGCAATAACGAGATCCATCGGTTTCTCCTGTTGAAGCATGAGCCACATCGCGTAAACATAGTCCTCTGCGTAGCCCCAATCACGTTCTGCATTAAGATTACCTAGCTCAACAAGTTCCTATCAAATTGATGGTAAGCAAAATTGATGGTAGACACCGACTTGTTTTCCGTGTTTGATCCTGGCGACAGCTCTGGTGATTTTCCTGGTTACAAAAGTTTCGCCCCTGCGTGGACTTTCGTGGTTAAAAAGAATACCATTGCAAGCAAACATATCGTAGGATTCACGATAGTTTACAACAATCCAGTAGGCATACAACTTTGCTGCACCTAAAGTAAAACGTACATATTTTCAGCAAGTGATACTATGTTTAACTTGTATTGCAAATGGATGGCTTACTATAGGGTGATCGTGGATAAAAAGGGGTCGTTTCTGTTTGAGGAATTTCAGCCACTTTCCCAAAAAGCTCACTTGTTGAGGCTTGGTAAAATCTAACGGATTTCTCAATTCCAGCTGAACGAATAGCTTCAAGAAGACGAGTAGTGCCAATGCCAACGACATCCCCAGTATATTCACTCAACTCGAAAGAAACTTGGACGTGTGACTGCGCCGCCAGATTGTATACTTCATCAGGTTTTATACTTGCCATCAAATGCGATAGATTAGAACTGTCGGTCATATCACCATAGTGCAAAAAAAAGCTTTCTAAAACATTTATCAGGTAAGGGTAAACGTACGTTTATCACGATAAACGACTGGATCTTGGTATAGATGATTTACTCTATGAGTATTGAATGAACTTGAGCGCCGAATAATACCATGAACCTAGAAGTAATTAGTTATTGGAAGATTTTGTTACGTGATAGCCTTTAGATAACAGGAGTTCAGCAAGATAAGAGCCATCCTAAACATAGAGTTAAAGTTAACGACAGACATGCCTGCCCTGTAATACCGGTGATCAGTGCAACTTTATGCGACCTTTTTTCTCCAGCAGGATTCACAACTCCCGAAGCCATAACCACACGAGAGCAAAATCACAGAAAGTGACCAACACAAAAAGGAGCATGTTGGCCTTGAACAGCATATTCCGGATTTGATAAACAACACAATCCCCCTTTTTTATTTCCAGAAACCCAATGTCTAAAAATTCCTTAAGTATTTAGAGATCTCTAATTATTTTACAATGATGCGGATAAGGGGTGGGGCATGGTGCAGTGCACTCATACTGCTTCTCCCACGTTTGACTTTGAATATCTTTTACACTTTTCAGTTCATCGTTAACACTGTAGTCATTTATCCTATCGTTTGCCAGGTCTGTTAATTGAATTGCATACCTGCACCTAGCAGGCATATCCCTAATGCTTGGCAGGGCTCCGTGTGAAGGTTTTCGTTCCTTAATTACCGGAGCTTGTTTCTGTGACAGAAAATGTATTCTAGTAGCTCATGCTGCCAAATACCATTGTTAATCCGCTACAGTTGAAGTGAATTCAAGGCATGCTCGTTGGTGCAAGAAAATACTGCGGCGAAACTTAATTAGATTCAATTGCATCAAGAAGGATGAAAACACTTGGGTAGGGTCCAATTCTGATACTTGGTGATCTCATAAACAGGTTTTCCCCCACACCCATCTTTTTTAAGATTTTTATGTGAAAATGAACATTGTTGAAGATTACGACGAAGGTTTTCTGAAGAAATGTAGGCCAGTAAACGGGCTAGATGGACAACGCCATTTAACAGCCTTCACCAACATCGACAGAACTCCACTTTGCAAAGGGTTCACCGCTTTACCTGTTTTCGCCACTCATCTGCCCTATCCCACCACCACAAGGATGGTGCAATGAGGAGGTGGCCTTCACTGCACACTACAACAAAGCCAGTAGTAGTGATAGTAGGCGGCTGATTGACTCCACGATGCAATGGCTTGATGCGAGGGATTAAGAGGTGCATCGAGTAGTGTAGTACGGTGTAGCGGATAATATCTACAGTGGCGGTGGTGGCAGTGTTCAGTAAAGAGGGATGGAAGAACCTGGCGATTAATGTGACTGTAGAATCCTCACACGGTGGCGAGTCGAGTAAGTGTGTGGGC
>CABFON010000177.1:0-13693 GCA_900683695.1 Echinococcus oligarthrus
ATCCAAAGCTTTTGCTGTTCTTCTGTCACCCTAAGGTGCAGCATTCATCAATGGAAATAGAGGTAGTTGTCCTCTAGGATTAGGTCCGGTTCCTTGAGCTACCACTGCAGCTCTTTGGGTCTTTGCTGAAGACTAAGTAAGTCTCAAACATGGGGCAGAAATGTACTACCGGGGTGCAGAATATCTGGAGGTGGTTATTGGCTTTGCTCGGAGGCTATGCTACCGATCAAAAGTAGCGGTGAAACCTTAAATACTCGCGTAACCAAGAATGAAGTGTTAAACGTGCAATCAAAGTATAACATTACATTTGAGGAATTGTCAAATGGCATAAAGTCTACTTGGCATAACTTACCAACAGCTAATATCATAAGAAAATATTGCATCATTGTGTCGTGTCTCTTGGAGGCTTTCTCAGTAAGCGAATTGAGACACTCTTGCAAAGATAGCGCAATCTATATATAAGTGATCAAAAGCCGACAGTGCTATCGTATATTTGGCTTTTGCTTCAACGGACGTCCCGGGTGTTGCTGGAATCTTGTTTTTTTGAAAAGATGCAGGCGCGACGCAGAATAGTATCAGATCACTTGCTGCAATTTACAATGACATGTAAAATGCATGCAATTGTTCGCATCCATTACAGAGCCTATTGTGAGTAAAATGCTTTGTTGCATTGTATTTAACTTTCATTTTCTTCTCAACCCTCATAACAGGAATTACACTGCTTGAATTTGATTGGTGCGTTTCAAGGTTATCCGTTTTGCATTTCTGAACTGGCTCTCCTGCATAATGTAATAATCAAGAGGAACCTCTTGCTGATAGTGGTGGAGAACTACTTAGAGCCATCTGGTTTCGGCAAACTTTTGAAATCGAAAACATCTGCAGACGGTTGTCCTTACCATTTCCATTTCCACCACAGATGGTTGTACTTTGATCAGGTGACCAGAAGCTGAAGGACATTCTTCGTGCAGGCTAAATATTTACGAGCATGATTTGTTTGCAGCAGGTCGAAGAAGGGACTACAACTACTACAGGTAACCCTTAAATTCTTAATCCCCATCGTCCCTAACGTTACTTCAACTCACCAAAATGAAAATCGAAACCACATTTGTTATTTATGGTAAAATACTATGAAGTACTGTTTTAGACCTTTGAAAATCCAGCTTCTACATCTGCCTCTTCGCAAATTACAGTCTAATTTTCCTGGCCATTCCAAACAATAGTTACGAATTCCTCTCTCAGATTAGATTACCTTACACGAGAATTTCGGAATGGTAGAATGGTAGAGTAGGTAAGCTCATCTTTGTTAGTCAAATACCATGCCGGATAATTGTAGAAGGGGAGTATCTAAGGTGGGCATCCTGGTCAGTGAAGGAGCTGTGAACAATTCCTGGTAAAAATTCTTAAAGTTAATTTCTGTGGTTTTGAATTTTAGGCCCCAATCTAGGTGTATTAACATTTCACCCATTGTCCAAAGTCATCCAATCCCCCTTATATGTCAATAAAAAACTCATTTGAAGACGAACGTGTCTTATTACACTCTCAGGGGTGACTAAGGTGGCAGAGTATAAAGTTGCAGGTTCAACAGTTTCATTATACACTTTGATGAAGGGATGGGGAGCTTAGAGTGTTTTCATGGCATTTACATCTCAATAGATGCCTCAATAATGTTGTTCCATCTCCACTTCCAAGCGAGTGCGCAACCTCCCAGGAAGAAGTGCTAACCACTTACCATTCTTAACTATTTCACTTTTTTGGGTTTCGTGAGGTTGAACAACAAAGACGAGTAGATTATCATCAAAGAGTCGATGGAAGAGCGCGCGCATTGTCCTTTTACTATTTGGAGTGAATGGTAATTGAAGTGGGTCAACACAGTTAGGTATTACCAAAGTGGACTCACAATAACTGGCTTAGAAGGATAAAATACTCATCAGTCACTTTATATTTAACGACCATACTGGTTTCTTTTTTAGTACTTACACTAATAGGGTAACGCTCTGGCGACAACCCACCACTGCCGCCCAGATAATGCACTGTTCTGATATTGTCAAATAGAATTGGAACCCCCTAAATGGAAGAGAGTATGCTTCCGGCTGATGACTTTAAATCCTTCTAACCTGCTGACCACACGATTTAATTCACCTACTTACCGATAATCAAAAACCCTCTTGCGTCACATATGCGTGACGTAGGCGACGAAGGATTTTACTGATTGTGGTATTATGCTGGAAGTCACTGAATATTTCATTCCTTCCTTCAGAGAAGGCGTTATGTCTTCTAAAAGCTTATTAAGGCATTAAATAGATTTTGGCATGCGGTTTTAAATTAAAAATGAGAATGCATTCTTCGGGTAAAAGATGCAGACTCTTTCACTAAAAGACCTGCTTTCAATGCGTGCTATCTTCCGATGGCTGTCTTATCAGTAGGTTCTAGAAAATTGTCTGCTTGTCAGCGTAAGCATCAGTAACAACCATTACGCTGTTTTTTTCGGAATAAAAAATGGGTTTCTTCGTCTTCTCCTTCCCCACCTCATCGCAGCTTTGTTTGCCTTGCTTTACCGACCGCAGAATTTTTCTACTGCCCAGCAGACGAGGATATTTCAGTTCTTGCTCGCAGGCTTCAAAAAGTCCACCCACGGATTGTGTGGTAATTGAGTCATTTTTCTGTCTGATTCACCTTGTGACAGCTCTGCCCATTCCGAGTAGATACGGCGGTATGATTCACAAAGGAGGCAAGAAAGCATCGCCATGGCAAAGGCAGGCTAAGATCAAACTAGAAGCAAGAGTTGAAAAGTATATCATTCAGGAAGAGATAATAGTCCATTTTCTAAAATATTTCCCCACTACCTGGATAGGAAGATTTGTCAGGCCGGCCGAACCACCAAAGAACAACTGTTTCCCATTCCCACGGAACCACTTTTCTCATTTCACTACAGGTATTTATGTGTTGGTGGAGCTTCCAGGATCAGACAGAGATTTCACTCAGTGGCTGAATGTTTAGAGGAATGTCTGTGAGGGTAGCAACTTGGAAGAAGGAACACTACCACTGGGATCTTCATTAAGGGCAGTCACTCAATCAAGATGCAGGCACTGCTCAACTTCCCCTTGCAGTGTAGTCGAGCTCACCTTCATGGTGTTTAAAGTCTTTTTTAGATATGAACGTCTATCTGAAGATTTAGAGTTGAGGCTTTTGTAGACTGCAAAAACTGTTCTGCGTCATACGCAGAATATACGATGCCGACTTAAGGAAAGGATGGGGAATAATTGTGTGGCCCAAGGGCCATACCGCCAGTAACTGTACAGAAGGAGAGCCCTAAAGTGTTCCCAAAGCCGAAACAGAGTTAAACAAATAAGTCAGCCATTACAATACACTGCTTTTTTGATTAATAATAGGCTGTCTTCAAATGCATAATATGGCCTCAAGTTCTTAAAAAACCAGCATTAGCTTTAGCGCTTTGCAAGATTATTTCCACCTATCCTTTGTGAAATATGTTTTCTATTACTTAAAGAAGTCAAAATGGTGCTCCAACTTCTCCCCAAAGCTATAAGCAAGTAAATGAGGTCGCATTTCCGAATTTCCATTTTTTTAGGACTAGACTTAGTTCTCGTCAGAACAAATGTTTCTGGCGCTAAAGTGGTGATTAAGGACTGTCTTTAAATTTCAACTTTGATAAAATTCTCTCAGGGCCCTAATGAAGATAAGTGCTGCGGGTAAGTAATAGCATCGCAGCCGTGTCTCCCTTCATGCCGCTATTAAATGCTTCGGAGCTAGGATGTCCTCATGAGTTAAGCAAGAATAGTAAAAGTAGACACTAGAGTACTTAAAGCCTTATTAAAGCTATGGCGCTCATAAACCCTCCCCGCCTCAATTTTAACCACTTAAAGCTGTCATGAAAACTATGAAGTAGCTTTTAGTGAAACTACGTTATCGCTATTGGAATCTTAAAGGATGCATTACCACTCTCCCCTTACACAAAACCTTTTTATTTTTCTTTTCCTCCCCGCTTCATTACCAAGTTCCCACATTTGTGTGAAGCGCACCCTGGAAGATGAGAAATTGGGACGTCCCACATATGTGACGCTGGCAACAAAATGTATTACACCAGATTTCTAGATTTAATCATTATAAAAACACTGAGTTCTAAAAGACTCGCAATGCACTCTGTTTACACTTCAAATGGAGAAAGAAAACCCGGCATTTATTTGTTGTTATTATCACACGCGCCCATAACATGGATGTGGAGGAAGCACCACTTTTCGCCCAAAGCCTCTTTTCTCCCAGAACAAAAATAATTTGTCAAAATTATTGCACCAAAAATTGTGCGTTTTGGGGGTAATTATGAAACAGTTGTTCACTTGGTTGACCAGCCGACCAGTTGGCTAGCAAACCAGCATGGAATGAGGGCAATTCATGTCCCTACAGTGCAGGGACGCAGCATTACTGTTGGGTTTTTCGGCATTTTTGTGTGTTTTGCACAGGTAAAAACGCTGTTCCCACCTCCCTCTCCCCATACCTCCGATACAATGACTTTGGAGCCCCTTGTAACCATTAATCAGGAGTAACATGGCGAGGTGCAGCAATTAAATAAGAGATATGTCTGGTGCTGTCGGTTTTCCGTTTTCTGTGGTAAAAATTCGCTTCTCCGTGAAAAACCTTCTTTTTTAATTTTTTACCATACAGAATGGAGGAAAGCTGGTGACTAATAACCTTACTGTCTGTATCAGAGAAGAATATTTCAAGACATGAAGTATGGAATGAATGTATGCCAGATAATTTCGAAATGTGATTTAGGATACTAATTTTTGAGCTACCACGATCTTCATTATTCAATCGTTGAATATTTAAGACATCCTCGACCCCTTTGCCAGAATGATCATAGATAACTTATTTACATTTCATTCCATGAGGGTCCTTCTCCTTTTGCTTGATTTTAGTTGATTAAAATATACCATTTAAGTGAATTTTCTTTGGCAGGTAGAGTATTGAAAGGTTTGTCACCGCTATCCTTAGGCAATGATATACTTACCTGATACAACCATAATTATAGAGATATGTACTGTAAGGAAATGAACCACTTACAAAACATAGGAACTTTAGTCTTTAGTCCCACTTTTCCTGCTCTCCAGCCGTGGAATGCATGGCTCTTGTCCATCCAAAAGGATGAAAAGATCCGCCGGTACGGTAGACTCAACAGTCAATCAAAGGGATTTTAGAAATGCGTCGCCTCATCTGCTGTGGTTAGAGGCAAGAAGAGCCCTTTTGACATTTGACCAACCTTTTTTTCTGTGACGGAAAAAGTGACTATTTTTAAGCCTAAACATAAATTCGGGCCGACGAGTCAAAGCAAGGCCTATGCTTCTACACCTACCATAAAAGATGTCACGGATGTGCGGCACACAGCAGTAAGTACTAATTCCGTTCCACTACTACTTATAATAATTGTCCTGCTCATCATGAATCAGTCCACACAATCGATCAGGATGCTAGGTGATGGTTTCATAAAGACTTAAAACCGAGCTTGTAGATAATCAAGGCAATGAGAAGATTAGGTATACATCTTTCGCTTTTAATCTTGATCAAGGTGGCCCCCTTCCTTACCCACTGAGACTGCTTCTGCTAAAAATCGGATCATGAAACTAACATTTAAAGAAGATACTTCCCAAGAGGCAACTCTATGGAAACGGTGAACACACCATCAGGGGATATTCTGAGTACCGCAACTGAGGTAGACTGCTTCCATACTTGCATACTTCCATATAAGTCTATGCTGAAGCCTTTCGGGCATTGGTGAAAGGCTGGAAAGTGGATGGGTGAGGGAGGGTACGGCGTGGACCAAGCTAAACGCCCTTTGTAGTTCGAATTAACGACTTTACTCAAGCAGTCCCTATTCTAAACACTGGACCAAGAGTAGCGCCCTGTAAAGGCCTTATGTTTTTGAAGCACAGAATCCTCTCTCACAGTCCGCATGAAGCAAGAGTGGATTAACGAAAGGAATTTTGACCAAACACTCCCAAAAAATTAATTCACACCTTGTGTAATGTACGCCAGCTACCATAACTGACACCGATGGATTCTTGTTATTGTGGAAATGCTTGACAGACGTCATGAATAACATTAAATAACTTTGGAAGGACCTTACGTAGTCATTTAAGAGGTTTTTTCGCCCCCATGATAGTATTCAATTGGCCTAAGTTTAGAAGTTTTTGGGAAACAGAGCAGAATGGTTGTTTATCTGGAAGATTTTTTGCCTTTATTTGTGACCACGATGCACTTTCCCATTGCAAAAGATGCGCCCCAAAATGTGTGATAACTCTACTTTACGTGGGAAAAGATTAAGAAATATGATCCATTCTGCGAATGGACCGAATCAATGGAACCGGGGTATTCTAGTGACTTGTTTTGAAGTAAAAAGTAATGAAATAGGGTAATGAATGACTGAATAGTAGCGCAATCGGGTAATCGTGCTAAGCTAGACGTCTAACCGGGGATCATATTGGAAGACCGTGGTATCCAGGTGGTCTAGGGAGAAGTCCAATGGGCAAACCCAGTATTCAAATCTCCCACTTGATGCAGTGGTCGTGCCATGGTTGGTGGTGTGGCGAACAGAAGTTTGAATTCTTTCTACGCATTGACGGTAGTGTAGTGGTATTATGCAGGCCTCACGTATGTAACTGAGGTTTTTTCTAAAGGCAAAAGAAGACATAATATTGGAGCAGAACGCGCAGTGCTAACGAACAGAAAGGAACAATTTTCAGTGTCGGTAAACACAGCATAGTCAGTCAGTGCTTTAAAAATCCCCGTGAAGCAAGAACACCAGTTATTGGAATTTCTACCATGTGCAAAGGTATTCCATCTTGAAGTCACTGATATACCGCGCCAACTTCACTGATTTTCCACAGCTCAAGGCCTAAAGGTGTTTCACAACGGGAGCATTTCGCGTATTAATAGTTGGTCGTAAGGAAATTAGACCAAAAGCAGAGCGACGCAATAAAAGGTAAACCTAAAAATAGTTTTGAGGATTAAATGTTTGACGCTAATTCCTTTTTTCCATATCGTTTTCACTTCAGTGTTACCCAGCCATCTCTGCCAGCTGGTGGAGAGGTGAAGGAGCTTTAGCGTGTTCACCCATTTGACATCTTCAAGTACCGTAGACAGATCCGTAACAAAGCTTTCCAGAGCGTTCATGGCTAGTGTTGCTTCATTTGTCAATAGTGTTCCTGGTGGTATAGTTGCTGATTCCAGACTTCTCCCAACCACAGCATATGCTCTTCCTCAATTAAGGTGATGTTCAATATTTAATAAATAAATGTGCACTTGTAAATAGTTTGATGCATTTCAATACCCGTGAATCAGACTTTATATCCAAGCAAGTTTAGAATTGGTCTTGGATGGACAATTAGTTGCATTTCTCGAGTGACGCGAATTGGGGAAGATTATGAAATACAAATGAAGCTTGTTCTGACTAAGGTTAAATTACCTCGGGATGTATAAATTGAATCCATTTAGTTGTAACTACCGCGTACGTGTCCCGACTGCATCAGTGACCCTAATGTATCTAAGGGCAATAAAGTAGCAAAATCTGAAATTTTCCTGGTTTTATTTGTAAATGATAAGTTAATCGCACAAATATGAGACCGTCATTAATTTCTAAAAAGCAGTAAGCACTCCAGAGCCCAGTCGTATTGTGGCCAAAGGATATCGGAACGATGAAAACCCAAAACAATTATTTCTAGAAAATTAGGAACGGATGAATCCTTGTTCACGCGGATTCTGGTTACCCGTAGCTTCAAGTCAATCCGTGCTATCAACGAAGCCTACAAACAGGTTCGTGCGATTTCTCCAATATACTTTCCACTGTCAAGTACTTTTAAGTCACTCTTCATTTTATGCCACCCTTTAATCTGCCTACCGATGCTCCAGTAAATAATCCAGGGCCGCCAATTTACATCCACCACAATATTTGGCGCAAAGCTGAGTAAATACTTTCCAGCGGTGTGCTACAAAGGCGCACTTGTGATGTCACTCCAACCTCCAATTAAACCAGCTCATTTTACTACTCTACTCAGCCTGATTTGCAGTTCTGTTGCCCTTTCAGCTAGCTGGCCATGATTTGCTTAGGGCGATCGAAAAGGAAACCTCTGGGGATTACATGCGAGCACTTATCACCATAGGTAGTTTGTGAACTTACATTGCTGGTCTTATGGTGTTGTAGTCCTTTAACATCTTATCTCTTTTATTCAAGTCAAAACGGCAGTTAATAAAAATGAATGTATTGCGGACATTTTGTACAACTGTATGGCCGGAGCCGGGACTCATGATGACAATTTAATTCGAGTTATAATGGCCTATTCGGAGGCAAGTTTATATTTCTACCTAAAAGTTAGAGCATTTGCAGTTTTTTTAGGGAAAGCTTTCCTCTTAGAAAAATCATTGTATTTTAACATCGGCGTACTCGATAACTCCGCTTTACTTTATCTTTCTTTCCGGCTTGCTCCCTTTTCCGGAACTAATTGAACATTAACCGTGCACTTTTGGCTAGGTTCGATGGCGTATTTACGGAAAATCCCCCATAAAATTCGTTTATCCTTAGAACATTTCCTTTTAAGAGCATTAGTTTGGATTGATACCGTTTCTGCATCAAAGCGAATTTGAAAAAGCCTTTTTTATTTGCTCTTCTTAGACATCTCTGGCAGAAATTCAACGGGTTTTCAATATAAAGTACACAAGGAAAAACTTGCGCGAAATGGTGAAAGACGACACATCAGGCAATTACAAGAAATTTCTTCTCGCCATACTTGGTGAAAAATGATTGGAGTGTTCCATTCAACATTTGTGTTACTTTCATCATATCACCTCGAAGCTTTGAAAAAACTACCCACACGGTATATCCTGCTTTCTCAAAAGCTACACATCCATACTTTTATTGTGGAATATAGATCATTTCGCGATATTTCACATCAGGTTTTGCAATGTAGTTGTTTAATGTGAGCCTTACAATTATGGTTATGTACTACTCTAATGATAATGGGGATCCGCGCTGATGATTTAAGCACTTGCATAGTCATGATGTGACTTTGAATTATTATATCAGGTATGCTCCAATGTTGCATAAGGGTTGGTAGCACACAACACTAAGACTTTGGGGTACTCCAAAAAGTATCTACTCATGCTCTGTGGGACTTGAAGATGTGGGGCTACATGTACTTTCCGTAGCCTGACAATTTGTGAATAGACAGCAAATGCAATTTGTGGTAAATGTCGCAAGATGCTATTTTCATGAGCCCATTCGTAAGTAATAAAATGAGGTTTGGATTTGCGTAAATTACCTGAAATCGCTATTTTGCAATTGGAGGTTCAACTGCACTGAGAGACGTGTAAAACTGGCATGAATAAAAAAATCATCTTCTCATTTCTTTGATGGACGGTAACCAAATGCCTTTACCTTTTCCAGTTTAAGATATTTTAACTAAAGTTAGAGGGAACTCACTCCTACAAGATTGGTTTTTCCGACAGTTTGGCTTTACGTGGGAAAGGAATTATTCAGTTGCTTCTTGAATGTCAACCGCTCTAATTTGAATGTGTGCGAAGGTAAACGTGCCAAAATCAAATGTGGCATCTTTAACTTAAGCATAATCTCAGCCCTCTCCTGAGCTTCAATAAACACATCACTAAAATTGTGTTTTTTGGCAAACGCCGTTTATGTGCACCAATGATTCAACGAAAAATATGAATAGTTTGCCATTCTAAGCCATGAATTGCACCGCACTTTATGGACGCTAGAGTCAGTATTTAGAACAAATGGTTTTATTGGTTTAGTTAAATGTTTTTTATGATATATTATATGTACTTAATCAGTTTGTTCTCTTACCGATGCCTTCCATTGCATGCTCAAATGCTAATATACGAACAATCACACGTAGCTTTGAAAAAATAATTTAACGATCTCTGAGGATTTCGTTATCAAAAGGAATGAGGATTAACAACACAACCAGAGCTAGCAGTACTGTAAAGCCTAGGGCTTTGATCCGTGCTGCACTCTTGTGATGGCACTAATTCATTGTCATCCTCGCAAAGCCCGACGAAGAAGGGGAGAAATTAAAGTCCCTAGCGAAGACGGCAGTAAGCTTGAAAGCCCTCATCAGGCAATTTAGAGCGGGACAGCTGGTATGCGGCTGTAAGCGGCTGATTGCTGTACAGCCATTGGTTGGGGTCACCCATCGCACCACTCATGGGCGCCACCGACCCTGACTTCTCGAGTGCGGGTCGGGGAGAATACGCATGTGCGTTTGTGCTGCCTCTTGGTCTATGAAAGCGCGTCTCAACACAAAGTACAGTGGTTTTACAAGCAACACAAGATCAGACTCCTGAGTTAATTTTACACACTTTATACATTTGCATTCTTGACATAAATTATGAGCATTCTGAATACCGAATTGGCGCCACAGAAGCCAGACTGTCTAATCGTTCACGCTGTAAATTGAGTCCTAATGTTTTGCACCTCGATACAGTTCATTCATTATCAAAGGATTTTGCACTTGCCCTTAATCACTCTATCATACTGTTTTGATGGCATACCTAGGCATCTTTCATGTCTTGGCAATGCTCTAAATGTGCACATTGTTGTGTTTGACGCCTATTTCATTCGTTCTTTATCTTAGCATCATACTGACAGTCGATCGCCTAATTTTCCGATGCCTTAGACTGTATTAATGAGGATTATCGCACATATTTATGGAAGTCCATTGCAAATTTTATACTTTTTAAAGGAACACAGTGTTTTCTTACGTCAGTCTGAATATTCTTAG
Organism: Echinococcus oligarthrus; assembly: GCA_900683695.1. Classification (NCBI taxonomy): domain Eukaryota; kingdom Metazoa; phylum Platyhelminthes; class Cestoda; order Cyclophyllidea; family Taeniidae; genus Echinococcus; species Echinococcus oligarthrus. The sequence continues at coordinate 10,803 of CABFON010000177.1, forward strand.
GGGATTCGTAGAGTAAATTAGAAGATAATCACGGCATATTTTAGCTTTAGATGTTACCGTTTGTGCTCCAAGAGCATAAAAAAGAGAGTCCAAGAAAGATGGTTCTTCATTATGTTTTTGACTTTCGAAACCTTTTTTAAGGCTTGAAGTGGTAAGTGAGAAGCTTAGTGAGGAGGAAAGACGTGCTGCGGAAATAATATCTCGGATAGCTTTAGCAAAACCAGCTTTGACTTATAAAAATACTTTCCAAATGGAATCTGGGTAAATATTACCAAAATCGCAGATACCACACAATGAACGTACAATAAGAGTGAATGAGGTCATTCTTTGGGTCATCCAAAAAGTAGCTGCAAGGAGCACCTTGGTATATTTGAAAAAGAGCAGTCAAGTGACCTCGATCACCATCTTATTTGGCTGGCTGATGAGTCGCCTCAACCTCCAGGTCATGTGGTGCCAACTACAATACGAGGATGAAATCACATGTATTTTACAGCACTTCTTTAATTCAGATTTATTTTTGAATGCTTTCAGGTGCAATTTTCGTACAACTCGCTCTACATACGTGCAGTAAAAAGCATTTCATTCCACCCTCAGTTCTAATTGGAAAGCCATTGCGATTTGTGTTTCACTGTTTGATTTAAAATAAGTTATTTCTGCATACGTGGGTCTACGCGGAGTGAAATGCCCACTTCTTCGCTATCCTTGTACAATCCTCGAGAGAATTGAAGCTGGATGCAAGCAGCCTAAAGCCTTAAAGAGCATACACTCTTTCTTCGAAATGCTAGTAATTTAAAGAGATTTATTCCAATGTATATGAAGTCATTTCAAAGTGGCCTTCGTATATCTACCCTTTGTAGCGACCGTTGATTTCCGGGTCTTGCATACCAAACATGCAGACATATTTTGAGTTTGTGTACAAAGGAAATCCCTAGTTTTCGATAAGACAAGCAATTACAAGTGAAAGATGCCAACCTACTGAAACACCATATTTGGATTTTTTTGCCACTTTGAATGACAACTTTGAACAGTGGCTTTGAGAATGTCAGTTGATGGCGTAAAATAGCAAGGAATGGCTGTTTACCGGAAGGAACTTAAGGGCTGAATAAACCAAGTAGAGGTCCCTAAAATTGAGCCAATGTATGCCCAAAGGTGTGAGTATCACGGACAGGGAAACAAACCGCAACTTAAGTTTAAGTGAAGGATTCGATTAAAGAAAGCCTGTTCTTATAAGTGTTTAGTCTTTTTGCTTTCATTTCCTCAGTGGTGCTGTGAGTAGTTTGGAGTATACATTGATCAGTTCAATTTGGCTGAGTGAGTTGTCTGGTAGCTTCCACTATTTTTGAAAGACTACTGCAGGTTTGGCATCGGTCACTCCTGAGAAATGTGAAGAGCACTCAGACAATCAGTGTTTTCCCGTCGCAACTTACTAAACAGTCTTATTTACATTTCAATACATATGGTAGGCAATTGACGCCCCACGATTGTGCATACTCTCTGCGACATTTACAATGCATTGCTGTTATATAGTATTTTCATTTACTTTTCAAGAAAAAAGGTTATCTCTTTAGCTAACTTGTGTCTTCATTCCCAAGTTATTTCGTGGATTTCATGGATTCAATACGTGTACTTTAATGAATTTTCCTGCACGAGGTGGTTTAATTTCAATTGGTTTTACAGCAAAGCAGTGTTTTCTGGTTATAGCAAGATACACACTTAAAAGGAGCATTTACATGTTGGAGGTGTTGACAATTCGTTTACAATTTCAATGGTGCTGAGTGCAGCACGATTGCAAGTCCACCTCTCGATTTATGCCCCTTTCACTTCTCACCACATGGAAACGGTTTCAGTAAAATCGAAGGATGGTTGCTATTGGATACACACAACATTCAAAATATCTCCAACAAAAGCTTTCACGAGCAAAGAGGGGTGAAATTCTGACAGTTCTGAGGAAAACCAGGTCCAGATTCGCTGCATTAAATTTATTTAAATGAGTGTTTAATTGCCCAGACTGCTGTAAAAGCGATGCTTCCTATCTCAAAAAAGTGCAACCCTTAATTTTGCATAGAAGGTTGCCTAAAATTTCATAGAATGTGGCTAAAATGAGAAGCCATAAAATTACTCATGGAATGTTGCATAAAGTGTCAAGTTAGATTCAGCGTTATATCATGCCCTCCTTATTCTTCACAAGCTTGTTGTTTAACAGAACCTGTCTTCAGAGTCTATAACAATCCAATGCAAGTTCAGTAATTCGGCAGACCACAGTGGATGTAATTTGTAAGAAAAATGCTTTCATTTGGTTTTTTAATGACTGGAAACCACTGGGCAAGCCGAGGTTGTATACATCCATATTTGTCTACTGCATGAGTAGGCAGACAATGGCGTTTGTCAAATTCCTGTGGCTTACAAATGCCAATCATGCAATGTTGTGGTGACCGAGATTCTGCATACATTGTAGCAAATTTCAACGATACAAAGTGGTGCGAAACCTATTTCACATAGTTTATCGCGTTGCTTTGACAATGAGGGCCGAATCATTAACTTTATAGTTTCTGTGTACTCACAATTGCCCAAGTTCCTATAAGTAAATATTCTTGTACTTTTTTATACTTACTTGAAAATATTACCGAAAAACCTGGGTTATCTATCCACTCTACACCTATGAGAAAATAATCATGGAATAAATCTAGAGCTGCCATCGGTATGCGATTAAAGTTGAACATTTCAGGACTCCCACTTTACCTCGAGTTTCCTCCCATAAAGCCGATAGTCCGAACGGGGTTAATAACATCAAGGATGCAAAAGACGTTGTGCACTCTGCATTATGTACCAACATACACAAGACAGGTCTCATTAATTTCATTCAAGGCCTTGGAATTTGCACGTCGCAAGTG
>CABFON010000178.1:0-13668 GCA_900683695.1 Echinococcus oligarthrus
CCCCTGCGCCATGCCAACGGACACCAAAACCTTCTGTTCGTCGGCAGTTTATGTTCCTTCCGAGTGTTGTGTTCACTTTGTACTCAGTGGAGTCTTGGAATGAGAGAGAACGAGCCTAATTGAGTACTTCATAATTTTCTAAACTTAAATAAAATCAAGGAAAATAAGGCAAGTATGCATCTTATCCGTTGGAAGTCTGGAAAACTGTGAAGACGTTGCTACAGAATGGGTGCATTTTGATGGCGACAATGGCAACGATGATATTTCTTAGGATTGGAAAATGAGTAGGTAACCATTTATTTATCTTGTTACGCTTCTTAAAATGGATAACTGCAGAAGAAACAATTACAAATCCCAACATTATCCCCATTTCACTGCCACATTGTACAAGTACACTTTCCTTTGTGGGTTAGAAAACTTGGCCCCCAGGTACTTGAACCAGTCTCTGTGAATAATAGGGTATTCCCCTCCCCACTTTCCTTTACCACCTATTCAGTCCATCGCTAAACATATCAGGGCTTCACCTCAGACGAAAATAGGATCCTACAGACAATATACTGCCTTTGACTTAATACCTAAAGATTACCGATTCTACATTAGGCATCATTCAGGCAAATTCAATGAGTAACAGGCTATTAGTTTTTATAAACAAAGTAGTCACATTAATAAACATGTATATGTAAAAGAAGCAAGGACCCATAAAATCGTTTATGGAGACTTCCAACTTGTGCCTGGGAGTAGGGTTTTGGAGAGATTTACAAGCTTTCAGAGAAATGGAATGTCAACATTACCGAATTCATAAAGAAGGCTTAGTTATCTGGGACCCCAAACCACCGATTGAAAACAAAATCAGGTTGTTTTTATGAAAACAGTGCAGCGCCCTGAGACTTCCCTGAGGACGCATGAAGGCATAATATGTAAGCAGAATATGTATGGTTGATGTGCAGTGTGACTAGGGGCTACTGGCATAGCGTGGAGTCTAAGCCGTTCAGAACATCTCGGGACAATCAACACTGAAACCGATGATACTTTTCGCATTGGCTGCAAGATTGCAAACCCCACTTTTTCACACCACTCTCCAAAAGGAATGAATCTAATTTTAGCCACATCCAATATTATCTCAAGGCTATTTCTCAACTGCCAATTCGGAGCTGCATTTTTGTCCATTGCCAAGAAAAGGCCAAAATCAACTAGAGGTCTATCAAGGGAGGCTAAAGCGTCAGTTTCCTCACGAGTGATTTTTCCTGCAAGAGGGCTTTTTGTCTTGTTAGAAGTGGACTATTCTCAATTGATAGGCAAATCCCAGACTTTTTTCTCAATCAGCAGTGAAGGAAGAGAAAACCGAAGTCGTATAAGAAGTTTGTCTTACATGATGTGTGGCATCAACTGGTAGTGAGTAGATAAATCTCAGCTGGCATTGCTCAACACTCAGCTGTTAAACAGCTTGAAGGGAAACATTCTGTCTGCAGTCCACACACACATACATGCATGTATTTGGAAACAAGCAGAGTTCTGTGGGATGAAGCAATGTGTGAATTAGTACATTTGACTAAGAGGTAGTTTGGGGACAGATAGTGAGGTAATTGTTCTCTTCGCTCGGTCAATCTGTCAGCCGGTGAGTCAGCAAACAGTTAAAAAGAGCAAGTTCTGGAGGTGAATCGGTAATAGATTTAGCTTATTTTCACATGTTAATGTATTTTTTCCCCACGAACTTGTTTGACACGCACCCTAAACCTGACTATTGGTGTGGATGTAAAGGAGTTGTTACCCCATTCCTGTTAAACGCTATCAGGAGTTGACTTTACTAGGTTAATCTTGATTTGCTTTAGGCAATGGTGACACCCAATTCTTTAGCAGAAAAATTAGGAGTTTTCTCCCCCTAATGTGATATTTTAATCCTAAAGTAATCCTTCACAGTCGAAATCTGTCGAACATAGGCAGTTAGTGACCGGTGAGGTCTGCTACCACAGATCCCTACCTTTTCAAATGCTAGCCAGCAAATTTAACAAGAACTTAGCTTCTGCACCATTAAAACCGAACTGAGCATAATTTATTAGACAGGCGATCTAAAATCACATTTGCTGTAATGAGGGTACAGCATAAGGGAAAGTTAATCTAAGGTACAGCAAAACGACCTCTAAGAGTAATGTATATTTGAGTCTTATGCAAAGGACCCAACCCAAGCCTTCTACAAATCCACAGGTGATCAAATGTCCCATTGCAAGATCTTTTTGATCACCTGAAGCTTTTATGTGGAGAGGAGGTCAATATCAGGAGGATATGCCAGTTTCTTTATTTGTAGTTGCCTAAAATTGGCCCATTGCACTGCACATATACCAGAGTCAGACTCTAAGTAAACTTCATAAAAATAAAATGCTACGCACCTCACTTGCATCCTTTAAATTACCAAAAAACTCATAGAATTCAGATAATAAAAAGAATGCCTTCCGATTGTATCTCAAATTGATTACTTCAGAACCTTAATTAGGGGATTCGAAGTGGCTTTCTCTTAAAAAATGTTGCTATAAAATTGTCAGAGCGTGAAGCTCTGCCAAGTCTGTGTCATTTGTCTAAAGAAAGTATGTCGATGTAGACTTAAAAGAATGTGCGGTGGAGCATAATGCAAGCACACAGGTAAACGGATGACCGCACAACTTATGGCTTAATTGCGCGCCCATCCGATGCTCATAATTCATCTTAATTTCTGCAAACTATGTCTTCATGTATACGTAAATGCTCCCTTGACCCATAAAAGATTTCTTTGGAAGAAGGGTTGCCGATAATCGTAAATGGTAAAGATAATTTTGATTTGCCCTCTAAAAAAACTGTCGAATATTTTTGTCAAAATCGTAAATTTCCTACAAAAAAGATGATTTTGGGTCTTTAAATCAGCGGCATTCTTTGTACTTCATCCCATTGTAAAACCGGGAGCTACATTTCAAAACAAATTAAGGCACCAATGGGAATGTAATGAAGTAAGTTTGACCAAGGCCTACAAACGTAGTCCAGAAGACTACATCAGCTGTGCAGGAAATCTGAGCCGAGTTTAAGAAGAAAAGAAGCAAAAGACCTTAAATCATAGAAAACTGGAATCATCTATCCGTCCATCCATTCGTCCATCCATCTGTCCATCACTCCATGCCACTGTAAAGCGACAACTAGTACAAGAAATTTTTGTCTCAAATACTCCATTATGCGACTGAGTTTTCCCAACTATATAAATTTATAAGAACAGAGATTGACTTTCAGATTTGGCATGCAGACAACATTACTGATAAAGAAAAAACCTAACAAAAGTATCATTTACAAGCATGAAAGAAAGCATCGAGAGGAAAGTGCTCGTAAATTGGTTGATTTTAAATTTCTTAGTTTTACAATCTGTTTCTCAGTTGTGCTCTTGAATCTCCTGAAGAGTATGCCATTGTGCAATCGGTCGGCGCGGATTGGCTAGCATATCGGACCAATGACGGAGGCCTGCACCTTGGGCATTACAACCGAGCACTACTCGACCAATCGCCTCCGAAGTGCCGATTCGATCGTAATCAACCACCGTCACTATTAGCATTACTTTCTGTTATGAAAAAGTCGAATCAAGAGTGAACTAAATGGTTTAAGCCTTCAAACGACTCAAGCATAAGTGGGTAATCTCACCTGAATATGTTCAAACGGAATTTCAAAGGCGAATGATTCGTTGTAATATGGATTTAGCGTGCACTTCTTGATAGTGGTTTTCTTCTTTTTTATTCGTTTGCCTCCAAGCATGAGGGACAATTTCACATAGGGATCTGTCGGAAAAGGATGAGTTCACCTATACTACCATTCAGCACTTTCAGTAAGAGAAAGAACCAGCTAAAGCTAACCTGATAGACCACCAACATCCATCTTCTTCAAATTCTTTGCCTCTAAGATATTGACAGTTAGTTTTCCAGCTGTGGGCACATATCGCAGAGAGAAACAAATGTCTCCAAGCTTGTTCTCCTACAGACGAAATTCATTGTTATCGCAATATCGGTCAAGAACGCAGAATAACGAAATTAGAAGCAACTCGGTCACCTTTTCGTCGTCATCTGGTGGTAATAGATCCCGCCATTCCTCGATCACGCGAGCTAAATCAACCGAGCCGAGGGGTACGACAATTTGTCCAATTTGGTCGTGTTTTGAAAACCGGTCGAAATCAAAAACGTTAAAACGGAGAGTTTTTCCTGCAACCTCGGCATAAGGAACCTATAACGCACAGGTGAATGTTTTTAGACAGAAATTTCTAAAATAAAGTGCTGAAAAATAAGTACGAAAACATCTAGTACAAATCGAGCAAAGTGACCATTCATAGCAGGGGGCGCATTTGAAAACAAACGATCCTCCCAGTCAGTTAAGCTAAATGCTCACCTGGATAACGGGCTTAGAGGTCAGTCAAAATTCCTCACTCCTCACTTACAAAATCAGTACTTTTTGCAGGTCTCTAAAGGGGAACGGGGTTCCGGAAATACAGGAGTGTAACTAATAGGAAATGCAAGAACTGCTGAACTAACATAGTCTTCATTGGTGTGTTCACAAACTCGAGTTATAGAGACATTTGGCGGATATATGACATGCAAAATTACATGAGAATTTAAAGCTTCAGAGATTTTTAAGCTGTGCATACAAATGCTATATTATATTTTTCATTTCCACTAGTGAAATTCCGTTTTGGGCTTTCCGAAAAAAATTGTCTTGAAATAGGTACAACTCATGCAATTTATTTACTTGTTTTATCCACTTAAGTACTTTAAATAAGCTATTTGGAAGTATTCACATCATAGAATCTAAAAATCAGAAAGTATCCGAGTTTACAATAGATATTTTGCGGATTTCTAAAGTAACTTATCGCTGAATGTTGCATCCAAAGTTAAACCTTACTGCTTATTGTAAAACCGATTAAAACAACGAGCTGCCTTTTTTTCAAGGGGTTACTAAAAGAAATAGCCTTAACGTAGTAAAGTTGATGGATTATTTAGAGTACAAGGAAAAATACTCTGCTAAATTTTAACCTCTCAGGTCACACGGGAAGAACCCTATTTGGCCATCCTAAAACCAGACTTAGAGTAAGCTGAAACTGTTGACCTTCTTTGACCTGATGATTTCGTACCCTTAATTAACTCCCTGCTTATCCATCAGGCACAAATTCCGTCAATCCTTGACAGGTTTACTTGTTACAGACAATAAGCATTGCTGAGGAGGTGCCATATCTTTCACAGCGCCTATCAACCCTCGTTAAGTCGAGCCTAACAGCATCTATTTTATGCATTTTTAACTTATTTAATGCTACATGAAGGAGGAATTCGCCATATTGAAGGCAATTATTTCCAGCTCAAGAACCGCCTCCCCCGCTACCCATTTTCTAGCAGTAAAGTGGCAAATTCAAAGGGCAACACCAAATTGTACACCAATACGCCTCACTCATTGGTCAGTGCTGGGGACAGCTGCATGCCCCTTCAGGTCGTATAAACCAATCACAGCGTTAACTACAATTCAAGTAGTTCGGTGTTGCTAAAATCGAGACGGACATTAATGGCAAAATTAGCATCAGGCATATGGCTAGCATATCGTGTTTGTCTCATCAATCCTCTACGCTGTGATGAAATTGCAGGTTAGATTGGTGAGAAAAAAAGAATGGGAGGTCAATTTAATTCCCACACACAAGTAGAGTGAATAACCAAACTTTGCGGGATTAGGCGGTGTCAAGAATGTTAATGGAACCACTCTTTGGTGTTTCAGATGATCAGTTCCCTGAGCTTGTCAAAAACCTTCTGCTTAAGGTGGCATTTCGAGCTAGAACAACTGAAAGTGAACCATTGCCAAAAGCAATCGTAGCCTCAAGCCGCTCATATTTGCTCGCAACTTGTTAAAATCCTATTTTCTCACTAGAATGGGAAAAGTAATTCCAAATTGATGGAATTTGTACAAGTTGCTATCGCATAACCCGATTAGTTTTCACTTTTAGCATGAATTGTTGGAGAAAAAAGTTGAGATATTCTGCCGCTTTTTGCATACCAGTTAATGATGAGCCTTATCGCTCTCCATCAGATAGTAAGCAATCTAAAAAATCAGTTTTTTAAAAAGCGAATGCCATTTAAAAATAGTTCTTCTTGTTTTACCCCTCTTCCAACTTTTATTGCAAACAGTTTATCACGCTTTCTTTTCAAATGCGATCTCATTATGTCCCAGCACTGCCCTTCGCTCGACTCCTTTGATTGGCTAGCAGGAGAGGCATTCATGGAGGAAATTCAAAATGTTACGCTTAACAATAATTCATGAAAACGCCACTGTCTGGGCCTTCCGATTGAGGAAAAAACGTCTCTCATCTAATTTTGACACTATAAAAGCAGCACCTCGAGATTCTACAACTAACCTTGAATAAGAAGGTCTCGTTAAATACGGGATTCAGTGTTTTGCGATGAACCTTGGTCTCAAATTTCTTTTTCTCTGGCATGAGATACACCTTCACATAGGGATCAGAGGTGCCGGACATATCCATTCCTGGCAGATCTGTCGCCTGAATCACCCCTACTGTCAGCTGAAAAGGAGGAAGTCTTCTGAAATTATCTCAGCACTTTTAATCTGCAAAGATGCTTAAATATTATAAAATCTTTTCATTAAAAGTTTTTGAGGGAAAAATGTGATGTTGTAATGCTTTAAAGTAAACAAATTTCTTCTAATTTTTCTCACTTATTACCAGCTTACTATTTTACTTTACCCGATAAAAATTTTAATGCCCCACTTATTGCCTGATCTACTTCGTGAGCTTTGTATGTTTTTGATTATCTTCCTTTCCCCTTCCGTGTCGTTCCAATGCACCGGTATGATCATTCTATTCCTTGTTCTAGATGATCGGGAGTAGGGCGGCATTTTAGAGCTAAATTAGTGAAACTCACCATGCTAATGGTAAATGACAAATTCTACTTCGTTCCTTACAAGATGGTAGAAAAAATTCGTCTAAATTTAAAATGGTCAACGCCTAAGTCCTTTTTTATAATAAAAGCGAAAATTTTTCTCTGCTCTATAGTTTTTATGCACTGTCGTATTGGTAAACAGAGCTATTTTAAAGTTTGTTCTATCAAAAATTTTTAAAAAGAGTGCAAGATCTTTTTTTAACTTGCTAAAATTTTTCTAGCATATTTTACACCCCAAACAAAACTCGACAACTGCTGAACACCTAACCGATTGGTTAAAAATGAGTAATTAACCACACTGGGCGATGGGTTGGGATGCCACTTTACTCCACCTTCATAAAGTGGGCAGGACTTCTTTTCCAAGAATACGCTAAAATAACGTAGTTGGTTTACACCACCATATGAGTTACCCATCTGTGTTGAATGATTTGAGGTATAATAAAGGAAGGACATCAATTTGTGATCTTATCCAATGGTGATACTAACTTTTTATAATGATTTGCCATCACGCAGTCCATTTGAGTTGTTTGAAATAAGCTGGTAATCATTTGAATTGAATCGAGATGAGACAAATGATGTCGCCTTTTAAAACTTCCCATTAAACTACCCATTGGCGACAACTTCTCCAGCAGTAGAAGCCCACAGAAATCACACACTCACATACCTCGCCTTTTGTGAAATCGTAGTCGAGAGAAAATTGGAGTTTTCCAAGATTCTGTTTCTCCTTTTCCGTCACCCCCTCGTTATCCTCCATATTCTCCTCCAAGGCTTCTAAATCACCCTAAAGACGGAAAAAAGGATCATCTTATTTAATTATCATTTTCTAGAAAAGTGTTAGAGAAATCCACTGCACTCTGTGTGTTAACATTTGGTGTAATTCCTCATGGTTGAGGTCCATTAACCAAAATGTTTAAAACCGTTAGTATTTCGTTAGTAGTAAAGAGGTGTCGCATATTTTTCCTCAAAAAAACTCACATCCGTCGACTATTCCAACTATTTCATTCTCTAAAATCCAGATTTTTTAAGTTTATTTTAGATATGCCTAATTACTCTCTCAATAATCTTCAAGAAACCCTCATAAATTAAAAAGTTTGCTTTTTGACGATGTCATTTTGCATGAATGTGGCTTTTTCGAAAAAAAACAGGTTAGGGTGGTTTAAAAAAATTAGGAAAGTGGATTTTTTCCGAATAGAAAGTGAGAAAAAATACTGTTTACACTATTTCCTCCATCGCCTTGGTATTTATGCTAAGGTGACGTAGTCTTTTACATTTCACTCCTAAATCGTGGAGAGGGAGTGAGGCGCATTTGGTTTCCACATGTTAAATCCAGTGGACATGTTCCTTCTAAAAGTGGCGCTAATTTTTTAAGAGTTTCTTAGTTTGAGTGGAATATTTTTAAAAAGGCTTGATGTATCAGCCTAAAACTACGCCACACTTCCTCATAGTGTAGCAGCATTGGTCTAGGTGAGTGGAGGATATTCTTACGGTTGAAGATTACAGCCCGCTAAAATTGTAAGGACCGTGCTTTATGTATACGAAGCATCGATACAACACTTCCTTCTGTCTTGAGTCTGAAACCACTTCTATATAGGACTCGGTGGCGGAAAGTGACAGCCAGAAATGATTAAAAATACCTGACATTGACGTCTAGTGAGTGTAAGGGGAATTGGTTCTAACGAAGTTCTATCTGAATTTCAAGTAGCTAAAGCTCAATAAACCCCAAATTGTCGGAAGGGAAACATTTACGTGGGAAATCGCTACTTGAAAGAATGTCTAAAAGTCCCAAATTTTTACAAATTTTTTTCTCGAAAACCTGACCCTTGAGACGATTTACACACTGAGATAGCAGAAAAAAGATCCCATTTTTCCACTTGATCTTTTCCTCTAGGTGGATGATAATCTTTCCTCAATGTCCATCACGTGTGAAGTAAAACGGACGGTTAAGTAAGTCTATAAAATTAAGCAACGGCATTTTACGGAAAATTTGTAAATCTTTTGATAGTGTCTACCATCATGACTCGTTTTAGTGAGTAGCAACACCTGTACAGTGTTCAACTGTTAATGAGCCTGTATTATGTGGCCTACTACTATTTGTTGTGCTCTGCACCGACCTCTTTTTTCTTGGACTCTTACACTAAAAATTTGGGTTGAACCTGATGGACGGGGGATATGGACTGGGTTGGGTGACAAACAAAAAAAGAGCTTTTGTATTCCATAATTCATCAAACAAAAAACTCATCATTGGCCAGCCCCAAGCGATCCACTACGCAATTCCGACGCTATACTATATAACTGGAAGGTTACCGATGAAAAAATCTCTTTTGCAAATAATTTGAGTTTGTCAAGCAGTACGAGGTAAGTGCTTTCCTCGCAAGACTGAGCAAGACATACAACTACTTTCAAGAATTGAATGGAGGGAGGGGGATAGTACTTCTTTCCTATTCTCATTTTCAGCACTCCCTTGACAGTTTGTCTTTAAGTGCTTTTCACCTTCACCTAACATTCGACAGACACGCATCAAATATAAGATTTTGAAAGTGACGGTAAGTAAAAATCGGGACCATTTTGCTGTTGCTTCACAGGTAAAAAACCAACAAATATGCATGCCATTAAGGAAAGATGTATTCTTTGAATAAAATAATTTATAAGTCACTTTTCAGATATTGCATTTCTGTGGAGAAAACTCCGTAAGAGATTCATTTGATCATCTTACATTTGCCTATGCGGTCATTGTCATTACTTTGCTTCCGCCCTCTTATCTGTCCATTGGAAGTAATCCAGGATAGTGAATTGGCAGCAAAGGTAGGTAAATTCACCCAAGGGGATCATTAACCTCAAAATTTACCTTACAAAGTGCCGAACTTAAAAGATATAGAGGTATGTCGTCTGCTGTGAATGGTTGATTCTGTGTAGACTCACAACGGAGGAGTCGGGTAGACAGGACTCTGACTTGCCGCATACTTTACCTCCTTTTTCTTCAATATAGTCGGTACTTATAGGACAAGGTCGGATGCAAAAAGGGTTAAAATGTCTCCTTATGAAATGTTTACGAATTACAGTTTACTAACTGCCTGGATATATGACCCTCATATTCATTTTATTTGCAAACAACTGTGGGGAAAGTAATGCAGGCCAGAGAGGGGTAAATGGAGAAAAAAAATGACACAAATGGTTGCAAATTACCAGTTTAGCTAACTTTATTCCTATTCCCTTTTCTATCCAGAAATAGGGTCTTGATTCAAAAGGAATGAATACCGCCCAGCCTTTTACATAAACTCCAAAGAAAAGGTCTTCCTGGCCCATATCGCCTTAAAAAAAGGCAATACTCCAAAGTGGGATCTAATTTGATAATGCACACCAGCAGTAATGAAGAAGCTAGCATTTCCCCCTACATTTGGTGCCTCATGACAGCTAAGGCATAAAAGTGACCACAAGGTACACATAAAATTACTTTCAAAGGGTCGAATAGAATCACGTAGTGTGGATGCTTAACGATGTATCGTCCTCAGTCTCTGGAGGCTAGGCCATCTAGTCCTTGTCGATATCCCCGTGGGGCTTCTTTAGCCATTAGCGAGCCTCCCAAACTGGTGTCACACAAGTCAGCGGAAAATTATTCTTGTTGAATGACGTTTTATCTGAGACTTTTGGGCTCGATTGCAAAACCAGACGATTAGTTTTTTACTAGATCAGTATTGTAAATCTGTCATCTTTTAGTCAAGATATCATCTCATTATATTTTACCGTTCTTTTCCCTGCTAAGCGTGTTAACATTGATAAAATGGAATGCAGGGAATATATTTGGCGTCTCGTTCATCAATAAAATGGCCTTAATTAAGGAAACGACAAATCAGTTCTACACCTTTTCCATTGATTTTGAAAAAACAGAAGCGATTCTTTACCTTATTTAAGAATCCTTGAAGCGAGGCATTCCTCAATGATATGGAGGCAAACAAAATTCAGCCTCTTGACATTAAAAGCACACTTTTCAAATTCTCATAGCGCAGGCACTAAATTATTTAGCTCTTAATTGTCATAAAATTGGAGCTATTTTGCCTGGCCTACCCAACAAACAATCCTCAGCCCACTTTAAACGCCAGGCGGGCACCGAAATGCCCGCCTACAAAGGGATGCAATGAAACAAACTTTGCTCGCTTACAACAGTAGTAGTGGACTTCTGGACCTAAGTCTGTGCTTGAACAAAGTACACAGTAATTAATAAACCAGTAAAAATGGTATCAGTTTGTTTTAATGAGCAGGTTGGCCTTATTCACAGCTTTTGAAAATCACGCCCCGCCAACTCCGTAGGGAAATAGGCCAGTCACTTTTAGTCCACACATCCCTACTCCCCCGCCTTAAGACACAGCATTCAGCGGGTGTGAGTGAATCTATGGATATTTGGACATTAATAACAACGCACTTAGACATGAGTGGTGCTTGATACTGAGAGACAAAAAGGTAGCCACTTTCCTACACCAAGGTCGCGGAACACCCTTTTGAATGGTCTGGTTCAAAAAAGATCAATATGATATGTGTCATGATAATAAATGGCTTTAAACTTTACCGTCCAACTTAATTGGGCTCAGCGCAAAATAAATCATAAATCCTCCCTGCGACTGACGTTTCGCTTCCCCATCTACTTCTGCATTGTAAAGTGGATAAGATGTCACCTTGTCAAGCTAGTCTCAAACGAATTTAACATTAATTAGCAGTCAGAGTGACAGGAATGGGAGAGAAGAAACTGAGTGGTGCTTGAGCGGAGCTAGTCAATTTTTGGAGTTATTTTTGTGCCATTTTTAAAACCCTGTCCGTTAATTAATTCGGCTTTTTCAATTTTGCTGTTTACTTCTCCTTTTTAAATAAGTCTTTTGGTAAGCTCTTCAAAAGGATTATTAATTAGACCGACACTATGGAGGTATTCTGATGTAGTTAAAAACAAAATCGTCAAATTTCTCTGATTTGCATAATTCATGCAAAATATGAAAATATCTCCACACTGATTCCCTGAAAAAAAATATTCTTCAGCTGCAGTGGACCAGGGACCTCATGAAACAGTCCTTTTAGCGTGCCAAGTATCATAGCTTTTTTAGATTTAAAAAAATGATGTGATAAAACAAGCACCTTTGGCTTCTTTTAACTGACGAGTTTTGATAAGAGAAGGCACACACCTTTGTGATTGTTTTGACAACTGAACTTTGCACTTCACAAATACCTAAAATGTATTAATTATTCACTAACACGATACTACGCCACACTAAGAGGTAAACACATCCAACTTTTTAATAACTTCTTCCACAATAAAATGTTGAAATTCATTTGAAATAGTTTTACTTCAAATTAGGTCCCTATTAAAGAGGGTGAATACTTCCAAAATAAGAGCAGCTTTAATGTCCTGCTAAAGTTATTTATTACGTCATCCTGCTTAAATCACAAACGGACAAATTTATTCGCTCAAAATGAGTGGAATTATGAAGATTCAATGAAAACCAATCACATTCAAATGAAAAAATTAGTTATTTTTTCTGTGCGTCAAATTTGCTTCTGCTTGCAAATACGTATGTGGAAGTTAGGATGCCTTACCCAGTCACTTTGGCTAGAGTTGTAACTTTGATTTGTTTGTTTATTTATCAGAGCTTAAATTGAATTTTCGAAAGTCAGTCAAAGCCTGACAGTTTTGACCTGGTAATTAGTGCTCAAGGAGTTAGGAGTGAGCAAATTAAACCTAAATCAGAAAATAACTATCAGAAGCTATCAAAATGGCAAAAAACTGACTTGGTCTTTGCCCAACTGTTTTCCTAGCAACTGAACCGACTTCATGTCCACCTTCTTCTTTCCACCCTTTTCTTTCCTGCGTCGCTTGAAGATGCCCCGCTTGCAGATGCAGTAGAGAATGAGGAGAAGGAAGAGAATGAAACCCACCACCATCGCAATAACTGCTGATGGTGGTACTAAAAGTGTGGAAAATCGAATTGAATTGCCTCGATACTATTTCATTTTTCTCGTTTATATTAAGCCAAGTAAGAGGATAATAATATACAATGCGATAAAACAAGTTTTTACATGAAATTGAGGCACTACTGTGCAACAGTTAGAGGATTGCCTGATTTACTTGTGCAGGTACACAGTAAATAATTCATACGTTGAAATACTCTCTAAACAGAACCGCTCTTTCTATGCATTACTCTTTGGAAAAATTACCTTCACCATACAAGTAATCATTTAGTTGGATGATTCATGTTCTTTAGTCTATTACAATGACTTGACATTTTGTTTAGCTGCACTTTAAACTGCGCGGGCTATTTGGTCTACAGTCGATGGCCCTCGCCAAGGGTCGAGACAGGCCTTCTTAACATTAATATTGGATCTTCCATTCCTCTGGCTGCGACGGCTCCAGAAGGAATTTGGGACTCTACGCGACCACTAATTAATAATCCAGTTATTTAAAAATGGTACTTGTCTAAATGTTTGAATGATGGCCATAAGTCTTCCGTTTGCTATGAATTCCGTCTCTAAGAAAAATCTCTGATCCCATTGAAAGGTGTCAAAGAAATAAAGCGAGTAGTCTAATTGAATTTGCTTAGAGATCGAGAAAATTCGCATAATCGCACCGTGAAGTTTCTTCGCCAAGTCATTAATGACAACCTTCACTTGCTCCTGAATTTTTGCATTTGAGTTCTGATTACTCGAAGTGGTGGTGGCTGGCGGTTGAAGTGGTGACAAAGCCTCGGCAGATGTTGGATAG
>CABFON010000179.1:0-13631 GCA_900683695.1 Echinococcus oligarthrus
GTGTCCGACGTGGTCTCGGTTTCTTCCGAATCATGGAAGTCGCTCCTTTCAGCTAAGGAATCGCTGGTATTTGTGGGTGGACAGAAGCAAAGCATGCTGATGTAGCCTTACTCTGCTTTTGTTACACGTGCAATCGATCGGTGAGTAAACAATCAATAGCGTTCAATTCTAAGGGACTAATTAGTTCAAATTTCATTGGTTAGAAACTAAGGCTCTTTCTTGATAACTGGTCGAATTTGTTGTGAGTTGTAAAAACTACTTTTGCATCTTATTTTTGGCATCAAATATGACTTTCTAAGACGATTTTTT
The DNA here is from genome assembly GCA_900683695.1 of Echinococcus oligarthrus. NCBI lineage: Eukaryota > Metazoa > Platyhelminthes > Cestoda > Cyclophyllidea > Taeniidae > Echinococcus > Echinococcus oligarthrus. Next base: position 310 of record CABFON010000179.1, read on the forward strand.
TAGTTTTATTTCTCTAATTTCAGTTGAAATTTGTGTGCAATGTTCATGTTTTCCCCAAATGGAAACGCAGTTTTTAGTGATATTTGGCAGTAAATGTAATTCAACCTACTTTTGGAAAATCCCTCTTCTTTAAATAAATTATTATTTATGCTTTTGGAAGTAAATAAAATGCAGTTTGAAGCAAATTCTATTTTTTTAATGTTAGATATTTGAATTTAACCCGACAAGAGTAACGCTAATTAAGGCGCTAATACAGTCATTCATTATGATCTTTTGGCATTTCATTTACAAAGACCGTATTTGTTGCCTTCCTCAAAGCTGTTTATTCACCTATTAGTACTATTTGCGCCTCCAACATTCTGCAACAATATCAAGCGTTTTGTTTTTTTGTGACTTACCTGGATAAATATCTTGTTAATAGATTTCCATTAATTTTCTGGTAAATCTGGTGTGCCTCTGGGTTAAAGATTTAAAAATTGCATTAATTAATACAAACTACGAGCAAATAAAGCGGTTATACGAGACTTAGATGTCTCGAAAGAAGTGTGCATGCTCGACTTATACCGACAAAACTTATTAAAAATGAATAAATAATGTTAACAACGCATAAAGGAGATACCGACATTTCTTTAAATGATAAAGAAGTTTTGTTTTAAAAACTGCATTACACTTTTATTAAAGGAAATGGCAAATATTATCCTGCTCATTTCATGTCTTTACAAATTATAACGGTCGCTACATGCTGTAGGTCCTCATCAATAAGTGGCTGTTTAAGTGTTTTAGACTTGTCTGAAATTAGGTTGTATGGTGTATGCTCCGGTTCCGGCTTGGTGCAGGAGTTCGAATGATGCTTTATCATGGATGTATACAAGAGCTTGTGGTGAGTCAACAAAGTGCGATGAAAAGGGCGTAAGGATCATCTAGATTGTGACGAAAGAATTTAGGTAGATAAACGTATGATATAGCCAACTATCTGCCTAATATGTTTATTGACTCTAAAATATAGCAACAAGTTGGATTTAAAATATTAAAAAGGGTTATTCTCAGATAATTTTACTTCTTTTGAATAGAAGTAGACTAAAATTTAACTGTGGTTTATGTAACTAACAATGAAATCAAAGAAAAGGTCTCGTCTTTGGTCATTTCCTGCGAACCTATTAGGCAACCCTTCAATAGTTTCAAAATGGACCTAATCTGTGGTACGCACTACAGGTAGAAAATAAATTGCTGCTGTACCCATTAGTTGAGTAATCTAAAAATTCGACTTACAGTGAGCATTAAGGTCTATTTCTGAGATTGAGCTTTCAAAGAACGTTTCCTCCTCGGGAGTGAATGGTGTCCTATATGTCTTAGGATCTTATTATTTCACCGCTCCTTGCCCTGCAGGTGCATGTAACGAACACACACTACAACACAAAATTGTTTTTAGGTGAAAACATTAACAAACTCCAAGAGGTAATTTGCAGTTGCTTGGAAAAATCCCGGCACGTCGGGAATTCTTCACTAAAGTGGAATCTTTCATACTTCCCAGTAAGAATGCCTAAAAACGCTAATTTTGTCTGCTTCATAAAGGGCTTGAGCACATAATTGCAGATCTGACCGAAAACAGAACCTGAAAAATAGAACTAATTAGGACTGCTCCCAAACATATGAAAGCCTAGAGTTGGAGAGACATCAAAATGTTAGAAGCGAGTATCTACCAAAGCATGCTCTCCTTTAAAGTTCTGCCGGTATACAAACATTTACTATCAGAATGAGAGTTGAAATAAGCAGCGGTGTGGAGAGGGTGTCAACTTTGAGTTACGCAAAAAATGTTTATTAAGCGGTTGTTATTTTGGAGTAATGCGATTAGAGTTGTTTCATGCTAAAAGAGAGCATTTAGTCACGCAAACATCCACTGTCTAGTTCTTCTTTTTAATTGGAGGAATTAAGTGGTATGACGCACCATTTTGTGCTCTAACTCCCATAATCTCTCCCTCTCAGTCTCGCTCTTTAAGTCCTCATTTTCACCGTTTTATACTAGCTGTCTTTATTTCTCATTGTGACAGCAATGCACCAATCAGCAGGTCGACACCTTTTATTACCCTAGATAATTAGTCCCACATCGGAAAATGAGAAGATAAAAGATTTTCTCTCATCAAACTCAACATTATTTGCATGGGAATGAACAAACAAGACGGAAATTTGGATACCGCATTTTCTCAGTAATGTAGACAATTTATTAATACACTTTCTATGGAAATCACTTATATATGCATATCCGAAACCAGGATTTTATCATCTGAGCTCGAAATTACATGCATTTTCTGTTCCCTCTCAGTCTTTTAAAGTGGTTTGAACCAAAGTTTGTTGTGGACGGAGTAGTTGAGCTCACAACAATAAATTGAATTTGGCATCTTCTCAGTTTGAGGATCATTGCACTTTTATTTTCAAAATGTAAATGCCATCCAGGTTGTTAGGGTTGGTGACCCTCACCAAGGTTAATTGAGGGTAGGGAATTGTCTGACCTGACCACAGGGGTATTGGTATGGCTCCCTTTTACAAGGGCGTTTTCTTCAGATAACGGTAACACCTATTTACAAGCCAAAAATTTATAAAACTCTAGGTAATGGGTGGCCAATTTAAAAATAGCAGGTGTGAATGACTTGAACCTGTTGAAATTTATATTGCTAAAGTTAATAATTGCATTAATGTTGTTTTTTTTTATATTTTTGTCTTGGCGACTTAGTCATTCCTGCGTAGTTTTCCATAAAAAAAACTAACGAATAAGAGCACATATATAAGGCTTGGTACTGAATTACACATGCTTAAAACTTTTAATTAAGTAATCGTGGATTGAATTTGGAAAAATACATACCACGGTGTCAAAGCTAACATAAGTTCCTAATGTGCATTTGCAACCTACATAGTTAAGATGGTTTATATGTATTTTCAAAACTTCGAATCACCCTTTAGAGGTTAATCAAGGAAAAATGTTTAAAAACTGAGCAAAGGCATAAAAATCTATGCTTTAAAGCAATAAAAAATTTGTGGTTATTAAATAGAAAGAGTAATTAGAAATACGTTCGGTGTTGCAGTCACTGCAATTATCCAAGTTATCAAAATGAATACTCAAAAGCCTTGCTAAAACCGGTTATTTATGAAGAACCTATGAAGCTTAAGATTCTGGCAATGACCTTACACTAACCCTACAAGGATTAGGCGACTGATGGGACAGAAGGCAATCACTGAGTTCCATGACACTAGCGTGAAAGCCGAGTTGCGGGCGGCTAGAAAGTCTCTCAAGTCAAATCTACTGTTTAACAGAGTAACATGTTGTTACAAGGTACTGCATGTACACAGATCACATCCCACCACAGGGCTCAACGCATGTCAAATACCGCCAACGCTTAACTGAAGAGTCCTCACCATGGTTAGAAAGTTTGTTGAGAATTTTAAGAAAAGAATTTAAGGGTTATAGCTAAGGTGGGATAACTAAAACTAGGGACGTACATATTCATATAAAAGTGTATATAGAAGTAAAACTTTATTTTTCAACGCAGTTGGCCTTCACGTGTATGCGCCTATTATAGCATTTAACTAGAAGTTAAACTTTGGCACCATTTATCAGCTCTGCCGAACTGTCTCTCGACAGTCTGCTTCACCACACCATTTGCAAAAATTCTGTATGCTTCCTTTACTTTTATGATAGTTCAGGTTTTAGAATGAAATAATGCACCCACATTTTGCCACTTGTATTGATAAGATTCACATAGTCCTGGTCTTCTCTTTCACATCAGTCCTCCAGCTCAGTACAACACTCAACTTTTCTGTTTTGTTCAAAAAGGAAAAGGTATCCCGATGGCCATTAAAAGTGTATTTATGATTCTCACAAAAATAATTGTCCTTTGTATAATTTCAAAATAAATTATAAGGTAATGAGATGCTTCACAAGTTAAATAAATGTTCACTGGAGCAATTGCTCCGAACCGCAAAACCCTATATCCGGTAGTGTCTTCAACCTGAGGAAGTATAAATGTCCTTTAAAAGCTTATCCGACAACTTTGTATCTACAGGCATCTGTACAAGGAGACATCCGCTGTTAAACTCTCCTCCATGCACCGATCTACTACTGCTGCACAAGCTCTTAGCATAAGAGCATAAGATTTACTAGCCGACAGCTTTAGCTTTCCTATCAGTTGCTTGTCAGAATGTCCCAGATAAACTTAAACGTACTTTTTACAGCCTCTATATCAATCCCCATCAAGAGTAGTGTGCAACCCGCATTTAGAACTAAGAAAATTTTGCTTTTACGTCCTCTACTGTAACCTGAAATTAATACACACCAATCCAATGCTCCTCCTTTAAAGCTGTAGGAGAGTGAAGTGTTTAGAAAGCGGTTACTCACACAACAGCATCTACACATCCATATAGGTTGACATTTTGGAAATTTTCTTTTGAACCAAAATATCTGGATAACCTTTTAAGAGTTAATACTACCTCTAGGTGATCATATACCTGGCCACAACAATAATGCTTTGTTCTTTATTCCAGGTAGATCTGCATGTTTCCATCCACTACGACTGAATTCCATTCCAACACTAATAGCAGTCCTTTATCAGAAAGGGGTTGATGAGTAATGCGAATAAGAAATCAGTGTTCGTTTTGCCAAATTCTGTACTTTCTGTTGCAGTTTAGAAGGTCATGAAACACAATATGTTAAAATTCCTTTTGAATGTAATAATTGTCCTTATGAATCTAATTTGACTTAGCTCTTCAGTTAGGAAATTCTTGAATTGACATCTTAATCACCCTCTCCGTACTATTCATCAAACAAATTTGTTCACTCCCTACTCTGAACTTTACATGTGTACATATCCTAAATCACTGTTAGTAATCTAAAGTCAAATTATTTATTCAACTCAAAAGTAATCCCTTTTACAGAAAACTATAAGTACGACTTAACGCGCTAAGCCAGAGGATTCAATAGTGATCTTTAGATGGCATCTATACTGTAAAGTTAAAATGTGTGTGGCAGCAATATTTCCCCTTTCCCACTCGATAAGGCTGACCTTTAATCCGAAAGGTTTCTAGCAGAATCCTTTGTATATGGCTGGAAATAGCACATTCGTCGACCGCACAAGATGCTATTCGCCCGGCCGGTCATTATATTTCATCACTTTTCAATTTAATTCCTTCCAAAACATACATTCAAAAGCCTGCTCTAGCAGACTGTTATGTTTTTTAAAATATTCTCTTTGGCTTTTATCTGTCTAGAACAATAAATAATTACTCATTTATCTTGATAAATGGTTTCCCATCTTTTTTCGCCCGCGGTTGCTTTAAATGTCACAGTTAACCACCATGCATTCCAGGGGAAAGGTTGCAATCTGTAAAGGAATGTGCTACTTTGAATTCATCGGCTTGGTCCCAAGTTTTTTAATAAGATCTTAATCAACATCCAACTGCAAAATTGTGCTTTTGAAAAGGCCAGATATTCTTGCAGGATATTTTTTTGAACATTTCCATGAAACCCCGATATTTAATAGATGGGACAAGAATTCTGATGTTTTATCTGCTAGTGTCGAATCGTGCATAGCAAACATATTTATAGCCTAAAGCAGAAAATAGGTGCAGATTTTTTTGGTTGAAAAATAATTAACTTTTGTCATGTTAGGACAACTAAACATCTTTACTGTAATGGCCAATAAATCTCTGGCGCTCGAGCAGTAATTGAGAAAAGATAACTGCAGTGTGTTAAACGCTACCTGTTATATAAATTTAAGGATCGCTCTGGTAGTTTAAGAAAATAGTGAATTTGTAATGCATTGTTTGTTTGTTTAACTCTCGACTTTGGTGAAGGTATTACTTTGGTGCTCTGCTGTTGTACCTTTGCTGGTTAGGCTGGCCTCCTGGCCATGCCAGTAGGCCCAAGCTCCATTGCTTGCCAAATATATATGGTGTACCTGAGTACTATGGCTGATTTCGTATTCAGAAAGGTCTCAAGGGGCTATATATAGTAAAATATTATAGTTAATTCTGAGTATATTTGTAAAGTATAAGAACGACGACACGTTACTTAACTATCATGAATCTCATGCAGAATAAAACACATCTATAAAGAAGGATCTTTATACCCTTAAATTGGATCGCTTAGCTTAGAGAATATGCATTTACTCCACTTTCGGATTTATTTATCAAATGAAACCAATATTCTATTAATATCATGTATAAGTGGAGGTTTTGTTATGAGGAACCACAATTTTGAAGCATAAAAACTGAAAAGTAAATGCCATTTTACCTGTCATCTTAGTATTATAATAGTATTATTCCATGAAGGGCGTTTCTGATACATATATTGTAGTTTAGTTTGGAAAATGAAATACAAAGCTGAAAATTCTACAGACCCATTTTGCAGTTCTATGGTGAATAGGAAGTACCGCTTGACAAGCAAGGTCTTTTCCTCCTCCGTTTAGGGCAGAAGTCTAACTTAAGGTCTACCCTTTTTCCTTATTTTGTCTTTTGCAATTGCAATTCAGATGGTCCAATGCATTTTTTGCACAATGAATCTCAGACTAGAATGACAGTTAATACCCTTCCTGATTTCATGGGAGAAAATCAGTGTTCCACAGGACAACTTTATGCCTGGTCAGAAAGGTTCTACTTTGACATTTTGTTGCATCCATTTTGTTACGGCAAGCATTACTTTCAGCTTACTTCCAGTAAACAGTATCCTGCACTTTCAATAAGGGAAATATACTCCCATGTGCACTACTTCCGATAATTTCTAAAGTCCATTTTCCTTCTTCTCAAAGCAATTACAATCTGATTCGGCTGGAAAATAAGTTTACTGAAGTTCATCTGAATCCACTTAAATCATATCTAACGTAAAGTCTGCATTTTTAATAAACAAGCCCGTTTTGATTACCACTACAAAGGAGGAGCCCTGTAGATTTGAACTGTTTATGGACTTCTCTCTGAAACCGCACTGCTTATAAGTGCGTCTAAAAGGAATAAATAAGTAATCGTGCCCAACCTTGTGCAATAGTAAGTCTCATAGAATTTAAAGAAGTGCTTAGATGATTTAAAGGATAAAGAATCTTATACTGCAACAGCCCTCACCGCAAAGCTTCTCCGTTTCCATGAGCCCGACGAGAGGATATTCTTCGGGCTATGCAGATAACTAAAACGCCGCATAGTATTATGGGAGGCCAAAATTATTCACCTGAAATTTCCAACCAATGTTTATTTTTCCTCCATATGAACAAGGACTAGTATTTTTATGTGTACTGGTGATTGACTGTAAGAGTAACGTAGTGTTTAGCCTTTCGAAGTTGGTAACTGAAGCAACAAAATTCTTCAAATGAATTTGTTGGCTGTAGGGTGGCTATGAGAGCCGCCTGTTTTATTTTATGCAATATATATAAAGCATTTATTAAAGTTTTTGGATATAAGAAGATTTTATTTTGGTCCAGCTTCAGAAAACAATAAAAATTTTAATTGCAGCAGAGCCTGTTTGATGTCAAAAAGGCGGGTATAGTAAGTTTTGCCCTGATTTAAAAGAATAGATCACAAGTCAGCCGTTGTATTGTACAAAATTAATAAATTTCGAACATATTATTGGTTGATTTGAACAAATATTTCATTTATAGTTTGGAAAGTGTTCTAAATTTTCCTCTACAGCTTTATTCGTTTATTCTGACCCTGGCATTTCTTGTCTTTTTAGAATGAGACCAAAAATAAAGCAGACTATCTACTTTTATTGCGTCTTTGAGAATGGCACTATTTTGCGTCATTTACCTTCACTATTTGAAAAAGGCCTGCACATCATTGCCTTGGGATCCTAACCATTTAATGCTGCCCGTAGCCATTACTAAAGTTACTATCACTTCCGCATTATTCGTACTTTTAAGCCCCGCCCCAGCGAGTGACCATTTTCAATGCCTACTTATACACATCTCGTACGTAACTTAATTCTTTCCTCACATGGTAAAACCACTTTCAGTCCTGACTCACTGTTCTTACTCGCTTAGCATCCATGCAGCCAACTTCTAGCTTGTTTATACTATTTCAAAATTTTTAGTTGGATATTGCTGCGCTTATGCAATCTACATATAAATACACTTCGTTGTTTTCTTGACAGAAATGAGGAACTGATTCGAACCCACTTATCGTCAAAATCTTGACTAATTGATTGCCTAAAAATGGGGTAGTTCACCTGTTAAACTTAAGTCCTCAATGATGATGCAGGTTTCCTAGAAAATACTCTTGCAGACCTAGTCGTAATCAGAGGAGTTAAAAAAGTGGGACAAGATTTCACATGCCTGACATTTTGGTTGCTATTATTTGCTACAATGCAATTTTAAGAAAAGAGTCGCCTAAGAATTTTTTAAAAATTAATATTTTGTCTTTGCATATAGTTTTATAAGGGGATTGATAAATCCTACGCAATGGTAGTGCCCGATTTAAATGACGTTACTAATGAAGATATCTACCAGCTCCGAGAAATTATTACATTTTTAAGCTATGAAAGTCTTTACGGAATCCTGTTCTACGGGCATTGTAGAATGCATTAATTTGTGAACTTATTGAGTTTTCATTCGTCACAGAAATTGCATAAAGGCAAACTATGTGTTTGCTAACAATTACGGTAAGGTTAAGGACATTCAAGATACTATAAATAGGTACAAATGCAACCATCCTTTACTTAGTCCGCAATTACGTACACATGCTATTTACCATCCGCCCCTGCTTACTAAGACTTGTCGGCAAATAAAGATGTCCGTATTGAAAATGTTGATACCAGGTTGTGCTGGTCGAAAACTTTACAGAATTACATCTCACGCCCATTAAAACACTCACTACCAGTTTCATTTTGTTTACAGCTCTTGGTTTGTTTATTAGCCTACCTCGCGGTGAGCATCACTGAAACTAGCACTAATGAATGAACGAATCCAAATGTCGTCTATCATAGTGTTAATATTGTTTTATTCTAGTATGGTATTAAGTGCTGTCATTTTGGCTTCCCTTTCATTTAAATCTATTTCCTTTAAAGTAGCTCTCACCTATGCGTAAAATCCACGTTTAAACGGGGATTTTGGAGAGTCATGCGTAATGCTAGTTAGCGAGAGTACCAATTATACGAGCCCAAAAGTCTTTACGAATTTCGGCCACCGTCCTGGTTTAATGACATTTCCTTCTCCGCCTCTATACTCTTAGCAAGGTCTCATTCAGACCTACAGCTTATACCGTCTGCAGGAGGAATCAGGACGTTAATTCTTGTCAAGACCACTTCTAGGAAGGATGCTCTCTTCCCATTAGTGAAGTGTGGGGCACAGTTCAAAAAAATGTAATTATTTACGTTTGGGATACCATAATATTTACTCGTTTGCAGCTTTTTCTACCATAGTTATGAAGAAAATAGACCACCATCAGACCCCACATGCTAATTTTACTATTGAATCAATTATTTTCCTCATTCTTCTCTCCTAATATAATTGGTTCCTTTCGACTTAATGCGCAATTTAAACCTGATGCTCAAGCTAGCTTGCAAAATAGTGTGACTAGCTGTAAAAGCGTTAAAACAGGTTACTTGAAGCTAGGAAAATGCTTAAAAATGAGGCGAAAATTCCACCGAAGTAATCATTAGATTTATCCCAAGAATAAACATCTTGTACATATCAGGTTGTGAGGTCGATGTTACGATTTATTAAACGAGAAAGAAGAGCAGTCTTGATTCTGCTGACGGGCCTTTAATCACTTAGTTTTATCAGAAGTACCCTGCTAAATTGTAGTATGGTAGACCGTCCCACAGGTTAAATAAAAAATTTTATTTATTCCATGATTTTATCCAATTTAACTTTAGCAGTATTACTTCAGACGGGAGTCATTTTTCGAATATGCATTGTTTACTTACTCTCTTATTGTAGGGTCATGGGCCGTTTAGGTCAGATAAAACATAGTTTTTATTGTAAAGCTGCAGTAGATTTGGGCTTCCGAACCTTTGAATTGTACACCTGCCTAAGATATTTAAGGAAAGTTCGGGCAATTTCTTGTTTTGTGATTTGCTTAGGTTCACATAAATCTTTATTAGTAGCATAATTTTACATTAAATTTAAGGAGACTTTAAGTTATTAAACATAATTTCTCTTGGTTATAAGGTGCTATTTTATCCTGTTTTAAACTAATTTTCTAGTTGAGCCTGTGCGTGATGTTCATGCCATTTCAAAACCACTCTTCCCAACTACTTTAAGTTGTACATTGCCTTTACGAAAATTTGGCAGAAACAAAAATCCACGGATCTGTCGTCATTTTTTAATCCACTTTAGGGGAATCTAAAATATAATCCCATTTTTATTTGAAGCTCTGTTATCTCAAAAGTAATGATTTTTCATTAGAGGTTTAGTGATACCCAGTGGTGTCAGGGCTCTCCAAGGTGTAGATCCACTGCATACGCAAGCACAGACCAAGAAGATGTACATCTTCACCTAAATTAATAAGAACTTATTTCATGTGTTCCACGGACATTCTAAGTGCGGGCTGGAATCTTCTATACTTTTCTCTCAGAACATTTAGGTATAGGAAAAACAAAGGAGAACTTGGTAGTAATTAGCAAAAGATTGAGAGGTGGACTGCACGTTTCTCCGCTTTGTTTCAATTTGACACTAATATATAAATTTTTCAATTACTTTAGAACTTCTTGCTTTAGAATGAATTGAGAATTGGTGTTAAGTCTTACATTAAACCACGGGTCCTGACAAGTATGCTTTAGTTAGATTAGCTTGGATTCAATTTTGAAACTGTGATTCATTGTCCAAAAGCTCATTTGTCTACCGGTTCGTCTGCTTTTAAACAGCCATTTCAAAGGTATATCTTGTAAACTCTAACCGAGATAAGAGAGCAAATCAGGGATATGTAAACTTAACCACCTCATTAGTAAGTAGATACCAAGACACTCGGCTGCATTTCTCCACCGTCGGTGAAACTGATGACTGCTTCATCAGCAAAAAAGTATGTATGGATCAAAGCAATAACTTGTCAGTAGGAAGGAAAGTATCGCTGAGTGGTTATTTTCAACTTTTTTAGGAATCGGAAGCAAACGCGTCACTCTACTTTAATTATAAATAGCGCACATTTTGATAAAATATTGGAGCATAGTATCTTACCAAATCAGCTTTACACTTAGAACTTAAAAGAATGTGTCGATAACTTTAAATTTGTATGTACCAAAATTCTTCGTCTATGAGTTTTTAAAGACCGGGGAGAAGTTTATCTCTCAAATTTGTGCTGTAGCTTAGAACAGGTTATTAAACAATGCAAGTGGCATTTTTTAAATATCTCTTGATGAAGTAAGTATATTCTTGAGGAGAAATAAGATTGATAAATAATGTTGATGTTGCATTTTATTCTACAGGTAGCAATTTATTCACCATAGTTCACTATTATAGTACTTTATCTTTTTGAGAAAAGGTAGCACTACCTCATTTACAATCCCATCAATTTGTTGTTTCTCTGAAAAATTTGTTTGGTTTCCCAAGTGGCTTGCTTAGATTGATTTTTTTTGATCTACCTAAATGAATTTGCTTTCTGTAGTAGCTATTTCTTAAAGTTGGCTCTTATTTACTTGTTAAATTAGATCCTTATTTAAAAAGCGCATTTGCAAATGGGAACTGGTTGTCCGAAATTTACCCTTAGACTTAAAATTATACAAATATAAACATGGAATATTTTAGAATTTGCACAATTCTAATACCTTGCACACCGTACTGCTTTCGGATTTGCATTCCATTATGATCTGGTACACTTGACATAAAGCCATCATCAACACTTAATTTTGCTTGTAGCACCCCCAGATTTTCTTGAAGATAAAAGACATAATGCTAGGATAGACAATGTATAAGCGATGTACAGAAGGACTAATGAGTTACTAACATGGCCTGGGTGTAATGCCGTATAGTGGAAATTCAAAACTGGAGCTCTAAGCGTCCTTTGATGGATAGAGGTAAAGATCCATGGAAGTTAGCAATAATGCCACAGCGTCGCTACTGCACTTAGCCGGTCGTTAAAACGGCCATCATGTATCCTATCTCGGAACGTGTCAGTAAAGTCTGCTCCTGGATCCGTAGTGGGTGTCTAACCAGCCTTAAAAAGTATTCTGTCTAAAGGAGACCAGGATATGTTGCCTAAAGCGAAGGAATGCAGTCGAGGGCATTCGTTTTGCAGCGAAGAGGGCAACTAACATTCCATTAGTTTCGTCCGTAGGCCATAAGCCCGTACATTTTTTCACAATTGGATATTCACATGCAACTCCACAGTGACGTAATTTTCATCATTAGGGCCTAAATTGAAAACTCATTTTTAGTAGCAACAAAATTACGAGAAGTTCCTGTTTTAGTAGCGTTTTTAAGCAGGCATTTTAGGCACTAATTACACGGTGGCTTCTTTCTTTGTATTTTTTAAATGCTGTGTGTTCAATCAACTTTGAGAGTGGCATTTTTCAATCATCTTCGTAGTTTTGTGGACATCAGATTCAGCATCAGGCATCGACTACGTTGCACTACTCAATATTCTAGATTTATACTAACTTTTATTTGTCTATGTTGACGGCCTTTTTTGGATTATAGGACAATTCTCGTAAATTTCATTGAGTTACCCCTACCACTTATATGACTGCATTACAAAAACTCCAAAATCTTATCTTACATTATGGCTAAACTTATACAAATCTTTAAACGTAGTCTTTATTAACTGAAAATTTTGACAAAAAAGACGAGATTCTACCTTATTTTCTCATAAATATATAATGGAATCTACTGAAGTAGTACTGCTAAAGAGGAAATAATAAAGATGTATTTTCCCAAATTTTGAATAGCTGTTGCTCAGTATTGTCAGAAAGCTGTGTTTTTCTATTTGTTTAGTCCGGTTATATGAGCAAATTTTTGCTAACTTACAGCTACACTTGCTGCCAGATATACTTCGAGATTTATGGGAAGTTGCACCTAAGCATACAAAAGCTGCAACCAGTCAATTACGTATCATTATATCATAATCTTTTTAAAAATTTAGCCCAGTTTCAAAACATGAATCCGGTTTTATCATCAAGATTCCCGGTGCATACAAAAAGGGCACAAGTGTAGCCAATCATCCATTGTTAGCCTTCACCCTCACAGCCAATCAGCGAGCTGGTGATGACGCGTCGCGGTTTCGATGGCGACGAAAGCCAACTCTTCGTTTTCCACATCCCATTTCTCGCAAACGCACACATATACCACCCACTCATACTTTAGGGCTCAGCTATCTGACGAATTCGAGATTCCTACATGGGACCATTCTCTCGACAGGCA
>CABFON010000180.1:0-13612 GCA_900683695.1 Echinococcus oligarthrus
TCACAGAGTTGCTCCCTTGGCACATGTTGGTCTACGAGGAAGTCAGTGACAAGTAGTGTGGCGTGGCCTATTAGAGACAAAGTGTGCACTGCAGGTGCTAATAACAGTATTGTGCATTATTTTCGCTAGGTATGTATGAAGTGGTCTGATCAACACAAATCTTCCAATTATAGAAACAGTTATCTCCTGACCACAAGATACATGAATCACACTTACATTACTGTGCAAAAAGTTGTCTTGTATTATGTAAAAATAGCAGGAAACAAAGGGATTCATTTAGCGTATTATGCATAGTTTTTTACCTAAATCTAATCTTCTCAGTTGATTTTACTCCTCCACTTTACGTAATATTAATTCGTCCACTAGCATACCACTTTGCTCTGCTGGCTTCATCATAACACAGCGGTCTCCATAAAGACAAAATGAATTATTTTAATCGCCTTTTAAGAACCTAAGGATAGGGCGCCCACAAGTGTCACCAGGAGGGTTTTAAGTAGGCAGTCAGAGACAACATCGCATCTGCTTCTCTGCCTTGATCCAAATCCGGATCGCGGATATATTTACTTGGGGTACTAAGTCGTCTTCCTCGTTTTTACACCCAAAGCCCTTGAATAATAATATTTGGATTAGCAGGGACTCTTGCCTTTGAGGGGGCTTAGACTTGACGGACTTTAAACTGAATGTTCTGGAGGAGCTACCTTAAATCACCAGTTTCGAATCTTTGCTATTATGTTATCTACTACTTCAAGCAGACGCAGTTAAAGGGCACCAAAAAGTGGTTCACTAAATCTCCATCTTAATTTGGCTCCTACTCAATGACATGACTGCGAAAATGAGTTCGGCATTATATTCATCAGAAAACTGCTTTCACGCAACATAATGCGTACCGTAAAGTAGGCATAGAATTTGTACTCACATCCTTTTAAAAACTCAAACTCACAATATCAAACATGCCAAACTCACAAATTCATCTTTTCCTGCAACGTCGTCTGGTCCATAGGCGTTGTAACACATTTGTAGCGAGTTGGAACAAGATTGGCTGGTATTCTAAACCAGTGATTCCAACATAGTGAATCAAAATACCCGGGTTGTTTGAAGAGATTTTCGAGTTATTTGAACACTTAAAAATTTCTTTAAAAATATTTTGCCCATTAGCACTTTCTGTAAATGCGTATTTTCATGATTTAATTGGACGATTTAGCAATATAACTGACGCCTAAATGGTTCATCACCCTACACAATCATACATATTTGTATGAAATGAGTTCTGTAAAGTGAATGCCACAGAGTTGCATGGTTTTAACATCATTCACACACCGATTTGTTCAGTAGACATGACTTCCATGGGGACGCCTCCCTGTCGAGATGGGAGGTATACCCACGTATGCGTGCGATAGGCAGATGGATGATAAAGAAGACCTTAGAGAATGAGTTATTTTAATTCTACATAGTTATGATACTGATTGACCTTGGCCTTACAGTAAGTGTTAGTATAACTAAAGTACAGGTGTACATTATTTTAGCCAATCAGGAGGGAGTGAGAGAGAGTGCCGTAAACACCCTCGGCGGGTACCATCATTGATGGCATATTTCTTGGCCGTATACGCTGCCCAACTAAGCGATACCCATGAGCTGCTCTATCTACCATTTCTTTGGAAACTGTGGATAGTCAGTTTTCGAGTTTGCGAATCATCAAGACGCAGAGAGTCACTGGAAAAAAATAGCACGATTAAAGCGCTTAATTTGGCGGGTTATTCCATTGGACGGTGCGGTGGCCACTATGTTACCCGCATCACATCTACTTATCTGTCCTTTCATTGGTCAACTGGCTTTAATTGAAAGTCACCTGACATGCCATTTCTCAAGCAGTTAAGCTCAAAATCTATTTACTGAAATCCGATTTTAAAATCATCTACTTAATCTGCAAGGTGAATTATTTATGGATGCTGATGGAACTTTCGTCCCTAAATTTCCTTCTTGTCAAATCCCGTCCTACTTAGTAAGAAAATTGTCATTTAAAATTGGCGTGACAAGGTGTGGAATGAGAGGTGCATGATCGGTTGCTAAATGTGTTCACACCTTGTCTATCTCCTCAAGTATTTTATCTGCAGTGCCATAGGGCTAACTGGCCCCAGAAAACGTGTTCATTGCGAGATTGTAGAAGTTAGCTATTTAAGCCGAACATTTAGCCACATACAGCAGGTGGCTTCCTTCTGTGATATTAGGTTGCGACATTAAGCCAAAGGAATCGGTATAGTAGTCATTTTGGCTAGAATTTCCTCCTTCCGCTTCTATCAATGCGCTTCGTTGAGTGGTTATGATATACGTGATAGGACATGGTAATATAGGGGACGATTTCTCCTTTACTCCTTGAAATATTGCAAAGCTGTGGCTATGACTGTTGTTATACCTATGGTTATGGACGTGGCCATGTCCACGGCTACATTCATTCACAAATCCAGAACCGAAATCTAGGCAGTAGTCGAAGCCGCGTAGACTTAAGATCTCGAGTAAATCATTATGTGCAATTGAACGAGTTCCAAATCAACACCTTCCCATCGTGCAGTCTGTGAACAGGTATTCAGCCAAGATGAAGAGGCACAAGGATGAATGAATTCTGGAGCCAACTTCCAACCAAAGTATACGCTACTCCTTTGGACAATAGACACAGGATCACGATACATACAATACGTGTCAATAATAAATTCCCACAGGTGTCAACGAGGAAGAATTCAGCCACAATGAAGGGAGGCATGCCCACGGATGGTGTACTACGTCTGCGGATTTTAATCGCATTCCTTTATGCTGTCGTTCTTCCTGAAGTTCACATTACCCTCAGTAACTTTCCTCCGCTTCCATTAATCCTTCTGCTATCCAAGCGTCTCAATGGATAAAATCACGGAGAATAGGTAGAAGTAAGAGAAGTAAGGAACTAGTTTTAAAATTTTTTTCCTTGCTCTTCTTCTTCATGTCCTATTTTTGCTTTCTCTCTTCCCTCACGTCTTTATTTGTATGTGTTATCTCATCCCTCATTCCCGTTTACCAACTAATCAGCAATCTTAGCAAGGCCGTTAATAAAACACCTGCAGTAATTTGCTCTGCCTAAAGCATTACTAAGTTCCGTGTGATATGTTGGTGTTGGCTAGGCCCTCACTTACTTACCTTGCACGGTTTCCAGTGACTGCCATCTCGTCCGACGAGACAGTATGCCCTGAAACGTCGAATGAGCATTGTGAGAACTGACACTTATTTGATATCAGGGCAAAATCTATGTAATACAGACAGACAAACACTAATCTCAGATTAATATTCTGCCAAAATTTCCCCATTAAAGTCAAAAATGTCAATTTGGTGCATTGTGCGACATTTTAGGATTGGTCCGATTAGAGGAGTTTGCATAGGGTGCTACCATGTAGCCACTGTGTTACAGAGCCCAAAAAGCATTTTCTGCGATACATAATAGTCATTTGGTAATGTGAGAGCTATCCTTTTTCTGTTGGCTTTGCTACTTTTACTTAGCAGTGTCTTGATTTTGAGACCGATGTTGTAGAACAACTTGACCAGCGCAGGGAGCCAAGGCAATATTTGTACGGAGCAGTGGAAAGACATCATTCTTTGTTACGGTCTTTAGCTCTTTCCAGTCTACGCACAGACAGACACTTTGTCTTCTTTATCATAATGATTGGAGACAGTCACAGTGGCTTTAATGGTTCACTGAGCACGTCTCTCATCTCTTTAGCAAGACGGTTCACCTCTTTTTGCATTTGCATGGGCGGATAATAGATTAGTCTGGCCTCGTCGGTGTCTATCGTATGTTTGGTGATACTATTAGAATATATTTGAATGCTTAATCAGTTGGTGGCATGGGTAAGCTGCGTTCAGGGATCATCGAAGATGTTCGTGGGGATAGGTGTGGCAGCCAATTGGGAGTTGCTAATATTATTAGCCTTTTCTTTAGCTGAAGAAAGAGCCGTTGTAGCTATCGTGTTTTGGCTAGCGAGAAAGGTGTTTCCCGCAAAATTCAGGGCTGCTGTATTGCTACATATAAAACCGACCCCGAAATTCGCGTCCAATTCTGGACATATGGAAATTTCTCTATCCAGGCGACACTACCTGCTATGGAAGGAAATGATTGCATTCCATTCCTTCTGCTAATCTTAATCTACTAGACGGTGATATTGTCAAAATCTTTTTACAAAGCACCAAAAATTAGGTACGATGTTCTACTGATCGAATTGGATCAGAGTCAGCGGGAAAGTTGGAAGGACATCAATCTAATTTGCCTGGAGCTGGCAAAAAAGAATGGTAACCACTTGTTAGCGAATGCGATATGGCGAGATGTTTGCCTTATTTTAAGGCACAAAGCAACAGGCCTCGATATTCGAGTATTGGTTTAGCTGTCTGATGCAAGTGTTACAGGAGGGAACCGTGGCCAATTCCCAAAGCTGTTTCTGTGCTAACTTTATTAGCTCACGAAAGTGGGTAAATTTCACTGCCTATAAAGTTTTCCAACCACAATATGTGAATAAACTCCTCATCTAAACTCAACTACTATCTATTCTGCAACCTCTGCTAGTGGTGAGCTACGGAAAGCTCTCTCTGCTAGTAGTTGTTGGCTATCTGCGTAGTCCACGTCTTTGCGAGACGAGGAAACTCTTTGTAATTCATTTATTCTTTCGACTCTATTATGAGATGAGCTGAGGTAGCAGAACATTTTTCCAACTCTACGTCGGGAATTATACCGACACCTACGGCGGTTAAAATAGGTTCCAAGGCAAGGCTTGAAGAATCTAAAGCCTCCTCCAGAGTTGCGAATAAAACCAGGAGTTAATGTTGACGCCAGTTTTCAAAGTCACTGTCGTTCTTTTAAGAGAAAAAACCTGCTTTTGCTGCAACCACTGTTATAGATTGGATGTTTTACTCCCCTTAATCATCCTCTCCACAGTTGGAATGACCAAAATGATTGGAAGTGGAAATGGGTACAGAAATCGAGGTTATATCTGTTCGTAGCTCACTTTTACTTTCGGAGCAATTGGCAGTTTATTTTAGTTGCTGCAAAATCATGAAGACAGGGTGTATGATGAGAAGGAGGGGACTTGGGTAGTGAAGAGAGAAAAGAGGTTGCAGCTGATTGTCAGGTGCAAAATAGGCATTTATGTGATGGTTTAAGCGTCAGGAGGTGTCTTTTTCGAAAAACAAAAAGGGACGGTAAAGGGTGATTTAATTGACATAGTAGAGGACATCTGCTGGTGCGACAGAGGAAAGTACACATTCCTGAACTTTGCATGACCAATCACATGAAGAACAAAATGAAAATTTGGAGATTGACACTGTCCTGACGAGTTGGGTTCAGGGAAGTCCTGATTTGTAGGTTGTAAAGCTCATCGACAGGCATGTATAAAAGGAGCGAGTAAAGTAATTTTTCCAGTTCCCGGCACGAATGGCTTAAGCCATCTCATTCCAATTTTTACTGCAACATGCCAGCAGCTTACATATGTTGAACAGGCGCAAATTCTTGAGGCTCATCTGGAAGTGCGGGAAAATGTGGTCCCTCCTGCCAGTAATATGCAATTAATGGTAATGTTCACAAGTGACAATTTTACTTCATTAAATCACCTATTTGTCTACCACTTGTACTATATATCAAATGCACCATATTCGTTAACATTTTAACTAATACCGCTTGGAACATCAAATGTGCCAATTCATGCGTCATTTGTGACTTAATTGCTGGTATTCAAGGGAGCCAGAATACCCGGCGGTTAATTGGGTCACACATTGCATTCTCGAACACGTAAATACCAAACGCTCTTCACAATACCGTGGAATCTGACAAAATATGGAGCACTTATCGGCGGTTTCAAACCATTTTTGACGGAAAGCAACCGCGTTGGAAAAGTGTTTTCCCCGTTTACAATTGTTGAATAACACATGCGGTCATGTTTGCGGTCACTAAACACAGATGAGCAAATTGATGCCTTTTAACACTTCAGCACTTAGGTAATATTACCTTAAACACTCAAGCACCTTAACGAATCTGTGGAAAGTTAGTGATAGTGCTAGCACGTGGATTAGACTGAAGTATGCGGCAATGTGATGGACTCAGGATGGATTGGAAAAATCCACAATATCTAACTATGTGCCAGTGAAAGTCTGGATACGTCAGATTTGTTTACATTTGCTCTAAAAACACAACTTTGCTGCATTTCATAACATTTTACATTTTTTTTACTAAGACCATATGCACATGGAATTAGTTGCAGCAGATACTTTGAGGCCCATTCGTGTCATCGCAGGCAGTGCGTAAGAAAGCATATTTTCGGGAAAATGTATTCAGCAAAAAAACGCAAAATTGGCATCCGCAAATCTCTTTCAGAATGTTAGTTATTGTTATACCTACTTTTCCCATGTCAAGCCTCAAATTAACTTTAAATGATACATACAGCATCAAAAGCACTTCATCTCCCTTTCCAAGTGTATCTTGTGGTAAACTCTTAGTTAGACCAGTGTATGAAGATCATCATTAGGTCCATTAGTTAATAAGGCATTAACAAGGCAGCTGATTGTGCATTAACTTAAAATAAAAGGCGGTTGAAATACCATACACATTTTGGGGTTTGCCAGTACTCAAGCAATGAAACTTGCCTATCTTGGACAGTTGAATGGATGAATGCCAAAGACCACATTTCGACCTTCCTTTCCGTTGACATGGCGTAATGCCCAGGTCGTTTCACTCGCCAACCCATAACTCCTGCAGTACATTCTCAATGGTTATCTCCGAAAACAAAATATTGCGGAAATTTTGATGGGTACATCAACAGTGAATGGTTGTCCGTTGTAATTTGTGTTGACATTTTAACCCAGTGAATCAATTTTTTACAAACTCTTCTTTCAGTAAACTGATAGGTTTTCAGGTTTCTTGGAATGCACTTAGCTGAATTTTATATAACATATGAAATGTTATAAGCGATAGTTCGGGTAAAATAGGTTAAATATTCACATTTGGTGTCTACTAAAAGCAATATTCCAATAGGGAGTTAAATGGCACAAATTTACCATGTGTAAGAAATACCATTAATTCTATATTACCAGTAGGAGGGAGCACAATTTTACAGAACGTCTAGATGGGCGTCAAGAGTTTGCGCCCATTCAACATCTGAAGACCGCTGACACGTTGAAGTAGAAATCAGGATGACGAGGCCTCAGCCTCTCTCGGAGGAAGCTAAAACGTATTCGGCACCATAAGTCCTCTAAGTGATGCAGAGAATACAAAATTCATAATTTATTTTTACTAATTTATAACTCACCCAGCTCGGATGACACTGCGACAAATGGACCAAGGAGTTGGGACTCTCATC
The DNA here is from genome assembly GCA_900683695.1 of Echinococcus oligarthrus. Taxonomy (NCBI): domain Eukaryota; kingdom Metazoa; phylum Platyhelminthes; class Cestoda; order Cyclophyllidea; family Taeniidae; genus Echinococcus; species Echinococcus oligarthrus. The sequence continues at coordinate 7,359 of CABFON010000180.1, forward strand.
GCGCATATTTATGCATCAAAGTGACCTTGTAACTCATGATTGCATCAGGCAGTTTTGACCAATCACTAACTAAAAGCACTCTCATTTTTAAGTTTGAATGCAACAGTAATGTTATTGCTACCAGCGTTTACAAGTTAGCAAATGTAGGAGGATAAGCAGTTGATGAATTGTGACTGAAGACGCTTACGAAGTGCACAATCAGTGATGTACGTAAATTTAGTGAAAGTCACCGATGCAAATGATGATTGGAAATGTTCCACAATTCCTTTCCAGTTATTTTAGTAACACAACTAAGATGTGTGTGAATTATTTCATGTTATATCTTTGTATTTTAACAGATAAATGATAGTCAAATTGTTATGCTTTGGACTGGGTAGATAGGGTTGAAAATAACGCATCCACTTTACTTATTTTCAACCTCAATAATTTTATCGACATTTGCACAAGACACCACGCTTTAACAGTCAGTCTATCATTTGAAACTTGGCGGTTGTTTTGAGCTAGCCAACACTTTGATCTACACAATTTTAAGTTTTATTGCATCGTTGTCAAAAACATGTGCCAAATGAAGAATACTTAATGTAAATATGGAAATGGCAGGTGGCGGATACTACTATTCTTTTTCATTTTAGGCAGATTAAATGTAGCAAATAGATAATACATTGGAGAAGCATGAGCATTGTTTGGTAACGTGATTATGCAAATGAAAAAGCAGAAGGCAGACTACTACTATATTCATGTGTACCAAGGCTTTGTTCTCATTCAATGCAGTACTTTAGATTGGAGTCAAATCAACCAGAGTCGGAGCATAAATAAGCATGTCCAACAATAGCTTTATATTAGGTAGTGACACACTTTAAAGTGTCAAGTTTTTTTTTTTACTTTATATCAAGGCACAGCTTATATAGCACATGGATCCTTAACGCCTTATTTAATGCAATCTCCCTGTTAATAAAATTGTAGCTCATTGAACCAAATTTAAATCATGTCATTGTACGAGTTTTATTTCTCAAGCCCTTAGAATGAAATATGTGAATTTGGCTCCTAGAATCAGCTTCGCCTGTACATATTCTCCTGTGGTCGTACTGTGGGAATATGCCTCGTACTTTGTCATTGACAGCATCTGTTTTTATCTGAGTCCCTATTTAAGAACCTGCACAAAGGTTTTCTGAAATGTTACAGCGATGTGAGTGACAGATATAAGCATGCCTGCCATTTACATGCTAAAACTGGCGTGTTTTACTCGCATAACTTTTTAGATCTAAATGTCTTCATAAATAATTTGAAAGTGTCCTAGCTCCTATCGATGGGTTGTTTAAATATATAGGGTTTCTTTTCAGGCCTTCTACGCTAATGTGTCTGTTTTCTACCAATTTTATACACTTGCTCTCACTCCAGATGTGCATTTTGAAATAGCGAGATTCGTTGGTTTGGTGGGTTCAGCGCCGTTTGCGTGAGCATTCACTGACATCGCAGTTTCCACAGCAAGACGGCGCCGGGCAGAATCACGTAACGACGGGAGAGAGAGGCCTTGACGTCTTATTTGCAGCAAGGAATTGACTTGATGAAGCTAAGAAGTAACACATACAATAACAGTGAATGCGCAACCACACAAATAAATGGGTATTACAAGCGAAGTGTTTGAGTTAACGCATATGCACAAGTGATGCATCACGAGCACTTCTGCCCTTTTTTGATCACATGACGTTTGTATTAGAGATCATTTTCATCATTAGTTGAAACAAAACATTTATCTTACCGGATTCTATTGAAATTGATAGGTGAGCAATGCAATAAAATATCGGACGGGTGTTTAGCCAAGGTGACAGAAAGACCATTTCAAGGATCTCCAGTGATATTCTCCATCAATTTAAGTGGCAAGTGCATCATTATTAACACCAGTCAACTAATCAACTCACAATTTTTCTAATGACCTCAGTCGACTCAAAGTAGTCAATATGCAGGAGTTGACCGAACTGGCTGACAGACGTCCGGAGGTGGTGATGGGATCCAGAGGTAGGTTAACCGTTATATAGTAGTGGTGAATGGATAGTGTGACAAATCACTCATCTAAGGCCTTATAATTCACTTTTTTCCGTGCCTGTAACATGAGCATCCAGCGTTTTTTTCTGGCCAACCGTCCGAGCACATCATTCAGCGGTCCTTTTGGTGATGCAATAAATTCGCACCACTCATGTAAAAGTTGAATGTATTAAATTAAGAACTCCTTGGTGTATCAAACTTGAGAGGACAGTGGGTGAGTTTAATAACAGTAAAATAATAAGAGAGAATCACTTTAACCGCAATCTATGAGGACTGTGGCAGAGGAAAATAGATGCATTAAATCCTGTTATTTATCAAACGATTCTGCTTTTGGATCGACAATTCTACAAGTAGAGAAGGGTCTACTTGCTTTGCTTAAGGCAGAGCATCAACCGGTCTCGGGTAGTAAGGAGTTAGTGCCCATCCGTTTTTATTACTGTTTAAATGACTTTTCAGCTGCTAGAAATTTAATTTATTAGTTTATACTGCAGTGAGATTAATCCATGAAATATGGGAAAAAAGGAGCCTACGTGGTGGTTTTTGCAACTTTTGTTTCAACTTGTGTTAAACTACATGCTCACGCAATTTCTTGCAGTCTACAAGTTCGCTTTCAGCGTGGACTCTGATCTATAATAGTGACCACTCGAACATTCTGTACGTTATTAATTTGTGCTTATTCCCACCCTATTGCCTTATTTTGATTTCAACGAAGACACGGGACGGTACAATGCACTGCGTTTAAGTAAACCTGTCACGACAGGTCAAAGGGTGACTCAGAAGAGAAGAGCCATCTTACAATAAAATGAGGCTTGTGAATTTCTTTCTTTCTTGTAAAAGTCATGCGGTAACCACACCTATATGCTTACAGATAAAAGGTTTCTCCCTAAACTGTGCAAGTGAAATGCACAAACGTTTGTAGCACGTGAGGTGAACCGTGGTTAATTTGCACACTTGTAATTCATGCATCTCTTCTCCTGTACCCAAAAAGTATTCCTGTTTAGAAAGGAGAAATATGTGCCACGGGACTGCAATACAATTGCCAATTTTCCATTTTTTTAAGCAATTGAAGTAAACTTAAGTCTGAAAGCACTACAAAGCAGAACTGCTGCAAAATGGCGAGTCGGTGATAGAGGTAAAATTGACCCCGAAGTAGGAGCACAAGCTTCGAATCAATCTGCGTTTAAGAATCGGCATTGCTTTTGTTTCACTTTCTTAAAAGTTCTTGCAAAACCTTTTTATTTAAGGCTTTATATACTGCAACAAAGTGCCTCATTCGGCATTTCTTACAATGGGTAATCAGATCTGGCTGCGGTCAGTTGTAATAGCGACTTAATTAAACATTTCTATGTGCTTCAGTAAAAAGATATTATTATGATGTAGTGCTTGTTTGTGTAAGCATGTGCGCTATAGAGATCCTAAGTGGTAAAACCAGTAAGCAACTATGATAACGTAGGTAAATTATGAGCACAGGTCGTGCCTACGCTCGTGCTGAATGTATTGTGGAAATCTCAGCTTATCATCATCCCTGTATACTTATATCACTTTAAATGAACTTTGCCATATCATGCTTGATGGTGTTTCAGCTCAGTTTGTTAGTTTGTACGTTGTATAGGTCAGAAAAGCGAATGCGACAAGTGCGTAAATGGAGAAATATTCTAAAATGCCTGGAAATCTAAATTCTTAATCATAACTTTTGCAATGTCAAAGGAGAAGTATTTTTCTGATACCGTAGTTTTCATCAGCATGAATTTACATTTGATCCCCTACTTGATTATTACTTGCGGATTGTGAACTTGTCCGCTGAATTCTGAGCTGTCAATGGGCTGGAGGTATAATTTAAGAGCAACACAAATGCTACTGAAGTTTGGGTAGTAGTTGGTATTCCTTAGAGCCACCAGCATCTCCCATGATAGCAAGTTGTCAGCCGCAGCTACTTAATGTAGTGATAAAAAATTCGGGTGCTAAACAAGTCGATGCGAAGGGAATATGGGTATGGCTTTGACTAATCTAAAGCAGCACTTTCTAGGGCGCAAAATTTGTACGTCATTGAAACGTATTTTCCTAGCTCCTTTTGCGCGTGGCTGAAACTAAACAGCATGAAAAGTTAAGGCACTTATACAGGATTCAAACTTCTGTATTCTGCATTGTCCACAGCGTATACACTAGACAAGCTGCATTTTAATCACTTATAAGACTTATTTCGAAGAGAACTACATTTAATTCTGTCAACTTGTTATTTCATAAAAGACACTTATAAATGTGTTTCGTGACCACAGAAATTTACAGATTTTGCAAAAATCTGTTTGCGGTTTAGCAGGCGTGGAATAATTGATCGGTCAACTAGAACTGTCTGCAAACAATTGGCTTTTTAAAAGTTAGGGTTTTTCGCTTCAGATATCGTGTGTTCGAACCAATCTTTTTACTTGATAATTGTCAATAATTATATTTGTTTATTATCCACCCAGAAATCCAAACTCATAAATTTTCTGCTGCTATAATCTCTATTGTAATCACATATCCAGTATTTCTAACTTAAATTTAACCACTTAATCATCCATTCTTTAGGCTGAGAAACCTTCTAGAAAAGCAGAAGCAGGATGGATTGAATAAAACGGGAGATTAACGAAGCTTTTTACTTACATGCATGATTGCATCCAGTAAGTTTGATTTACCATTGTGCACGGAGGCTTTTATTGGCTGCCACTTACAAACACTATGCTTTATTGCAAATTCGTGAAGTACATTATATTTCACACAGGATTGTCCGCTGTTGCTGTTGCAGTTTCCTTTACTGGTGTCCCTGTATAAACACGTTCGGTGACAGAAGCGATGCTGAACGCTTTCGTTTTCCACTAGCACAAAGTTGTGCCTGTTTATATTTACTACGATAAACTACTCTATCAATTTTCATCCTAAAAAAATTAAATAAGTTGTTGGTGGCCAAATTAACATATATAGCGTCACTAAGATAAATGCAGAATAAGAGAAAATAAGAAGAGTTTAATGCGTCAGAACCAACTTTGTTAATGCTTATTTTGGTCAGCACGTTGACTGGAATGACAACATTAGAAGCTTACCAGTAAATGAATATTCTCTTAAACGTTAACTGAGAAGGAGAGAATAAGAAGAAATACTACAGGATACAAAACTGGATAGCTTAAAGCACATAGATAAGCACAAAATGGTTTCCTCTGGATCTTGAAATCGATGTCGTAAAAGCCACATTGTGAGGTGCTTCGGGCAGCAATGCTTCGAAAACATCAAAGCGTCTAGAAATCCTCATTTGCGCTTTAGTTTTCACCTTCGTTTTGATTTTCTTCGTGTGCTTCTGCTCTGTGTTTGCTGTTCCATTTCGCTACTTCCAGTACCCTCTCCCCCTCAGATCTGCAGATTCCACTTCCCACCTTTCATTTGGCACACATGGAATGTAGGGGGTCGATAACAGGTCGTTATGATCTAACTCGAACGTGAGGATATGCATCCTTATAATATTCGTTGTCTACTGAGAGGAACTGTTTTGGTGCGACGCCCACAAGTGCAATAGTGGAACTCGCCTTCAAATTCTTCTGTTGTTACTTCCATTGCGCCGCTTCACTTTATCCCATGTCTGTATGGTGTAGGACTTTTGCCTTTTCGATGAGTCGTATGGTCGACTTTGCATGTCTTCAGCCTAAACTTCCCTAATATCACCCTTTGGGTTAGATGTCTTTTCGGCATTTCGATACTTCTTCGTTTTCATACGAGGTGCACATTTCAACCTGAAGGAAGAAAGGCGGAAGAAGGGCTAGAGGTGGAGAAAAGAGGCCAAATAAAGTATCGGGAATGGTTAGATGGATGTGTATTTGGCAGAGCATTAATGAAGTGAGAAGTTGGAAAAATTCAACCAAAATGTTAACAAACGGATGATCAGAGTAAGTCTCACTTAACCTCAGATGGAACTGTCTGTTTCGTAGACTAAGGGGGCAGGTTAGGAGGTGAAGTTGAGGCGAATGTACATGCACAATCCAACACGTACATGCACATACATACGTCCTTACCTGCTTCCGTGCATCACCAGTTGAGGAGTCTGTTTAGTGAAAAAAGAGGGGAATTGGCAAAGGCACACACAAGCACGGACAAATGGGCAGACAGACAGAAAGGCATAGTCACAAATCAAGTAGACGGATTGGCCAGAAGCAGAGGAGAGGAAAATGGAGGGCGAGGCAGGCTAG
>CABFON010000181.1:0-13580 GCA_900683695.1 Echinococcus oligarthrus
GTATAGGGCACTGTCCACTCCAATCAAACCCACTCATCCTCCTCCACCATTACCTCTTCTTCCTCCTTCTTCGCTACTGCCGCCAACTTGACAGCATTTGGACAGGCGCTTGTCTGTTTGCTACCTTCTAAATGTATGAGCATTTATGCATGTTAGCGGTAGCTGTAATAAGTGTGCCATTATGGGCAGCTAAGAGGTGGCAGATTTGAAAGCTTGCTTATATGTAAGCAGGAAGACGGGCAGGCGCAGACAGTGAAGCATATATTTGTCAAAAATCATTCTTAACTGACTTATTTTCTTCATATTTTATGGAACTACAAAATTACTCATGAAGACGTCACAAGTTAGACAAGTTTGCTTTCGGCAACACAATGGCTGAGATATCTTTGAGGAGGACAAAGTAACAAGCTCCAAGCAGATACTACACAGCTGCCAAACTTTCATCTCGTTCTAAATGCTATTCTCGGTACTGCAGGTGATTAGAAAAAGCGAAAGACAAACGTCTTTCGTCTAATTTGTGCCTTAAAAGTGACTTCGGCAGACGAAAATTTTCCCAGTGTGACAGAACCATGGTAGAAAAACTCACCCAACTTCGTTTTGGCATCCAAAATGAGTTTACTTTTTGAAATCACTGTTTCCATGTGCCATTCCGTGACAAACCATGTGGCGGCCAGGCCACTCAATTTTTACGAAAAGGACTTCTATGGATCCGATAGTTACCATAGTTGAGATTGCCAATGAGGTGAAGATAAACTGCCATCCTGTAAACGCCAATACCATTGAAAAATGTATAGTTGAGACTGATCGTCTCATTACCCGCACCATCACCACACAGTTGTATGGACTAATTTAAGCTGGAAGTACTTTATCTGCTTTTGCGAATAGTACCTTTAGGAGAGTGTCCCTTTTTTTATTACTAAGGCACAGACTAGGGCCTTGGACGAGATAAGCAAATCTCTACCTCATTGTTGGAAAGTATTAAGTGCGGAAGACTGACAAGAACCGCATATGTCCCATGAATAATTAAACCTATCATCCATCTAAATAGCCACTATTTTGATCCTAGCTCCGTCTAGGGGATAATTATCCTGCATCAGTCATTAAAAGACAATTTTCCAGTGATTTATGAGAGCCATCTATCAAGTATTGTGGTAGTAATCTAAAGCGAAGGAGCTTTGCTGGCCAATACCATCTAAGGCTGGTCAAAATTCCACCATGTTTTTCATAAGCACAGTAGCATTTGGTAGGGATATTTGCCCTTAATATCCACTTCCTATTAGTTTAAAGTAGCATCTCGAGATTTCACCCTAGTTTCATTCCATTTGCTTAAAAATGTTCTTTGACAATCGAATATTGACCTGTCATTTTTCTGGGTTAGTAAATTCATGCCTTGAAGCATCAAGAAGCATCATATTTTCAGACTGCATTAAATGCTTCCTACTAGCACCATTAATACACTTACTATCAGGGTCTCTGAGGAAGATTTACTGCTATGCTATTCAAACTCTTGCTTAAAAGTTATCTGATCTCTTTGCATACGGTGTTGGCATAATAAATTACCTTAAAATATAAGGAGCTCAAGCCACACATTTGCACTACCGGGCTCAGATCCAAAACCTCAGTGTCATATGGGTGCGGCGCTGACAAACAGGCTGTGTGAGTTCAAAACACTAAAAAATTATAGGACTATGTCCTTTTAAGAGTCATAAAACAGTAAAATTTATTAACTGTGAGGTTTGAGATCACTCAGAGGTCCTGGTGACAAAGCGTTTTTTTGTAACTGGCTGCGTGTTTTAAGTTACGGTTAAAGTTTCTATTAAGGTTTGCTGTTTTTGGATCATCTAGTTTATTTAGACTTAAATCGCCTCCGAATTACTGGCTAAACCTGCCATTTACTTTGAAAAGGGTATAAGTTGTCATTAACCTATAAAAAGGCAGGAAGACTTGAACCATAGATGGTGTGCTCAAAGATTATTGATATCATTGCGGAGATAAGTGAGGAGTCAGTTTGGTAATTAGGAGCCCTTTTTTCTTCCTGCTCATTCATCTAATACGCTACCGGGAAAAAAAATATGGAGGTCCAATTGACCAGGGCAAAAAACGCAATGATATAGCAAATAGACAAAGAAGAAAGCTAAAATAGTCAGCAAACAACTTTGCATGACCGCTGTTCCGCCTGCGGTCACCTGTCACACGAGTCACACATATCAACTGCTGTCACTTCATTTCTTCACTTTCACTAGCGTGAACACAAACTGACAGCCGAACATGCCGTCTAATATGGTGTAGGTGTCACATTCTATCAGCGGTGAAATGAGACGGAATGATTTAGTTCGACGTTAATTGGGTCAAAAAGTGGCTTGAGTGGCACCAGCCAGCTAACTGGTAGTCATCTTTAGCAGTGCCAATGCCAATTCTTTAAGTCTTAATTAGTGTACAGGTAAAGTGAAGTTAAGAGCTGTTGAGTGGTTGTTCAAGTAAGTGATTAAGACGGACATTCAAGTCAAACCGAGGCCCTTAATTCTGCAGACACTGAAAGAGTTGATGCTGTGAAGGACCATACACCGTAATTAACGAAAGCCCTTCCTTTTGCATACTTAAAATTACCACGAATACAGTGAGTCAAACCGGAAAACCACAGGATGACTAAAATTTGATGACCCCAGGCGCAGCAGTAGCAGGTCATTTTGAGTTATGTAAATGCTTCAAAGATGGCCTAACGTCGGTGACAATCGCGGACCACAGAATTTTTAATCACTCCAACCGGCATCGAGTAGGAACGCAGAGGGTCCGATTCTTGTTATCTAAGAAACATATCCAGTTAGGTGACTCCGTTGGAGTCTCAGAAACGCAAAATTATAGTTAATTTCTTAAAAGTTTCTTAGAGGTGTTGAGAAACTCTCATGTTTTTCATTATGGTCAAGGGGTTGATTGCAATTTGCTAGAATGAAGTTGTGAGGGCGGAAACAGTTGAGTAACCACTTCACAGCACTCAAAACATGACAAGGCCTATGATTGAGCAGACGATCCTGATTCCTGTACTTACAGTTTACCACTATTTTATATGCCCTCAACAAAGCCTGCTCTTCTGTTACTCAAAAGAGGCAACATTTTTATAGATCTATATTTGATGTTACTTTATTTATTACCTAGTTGTAATTGACACCTTTTATCAAAATTCAAGTATCTGAGACTGGGTCCCAAAATCTGGTTATATTTCTTCGCTTGTCAAGTGCATAGCATTGTTTACATGCTTGATTCGTTTCGGATTTGAGTCAGTGCATCATTGTGATGATCTTTCACTTTCCTCTTAGTTAGAATATGCTTGCCTTACAAAATGAGTTTAATTATATTTAAGGCCGTCAAAGGCTTCCAAGATAGTATCTACCAACAAAGTGTACTTTCTAAGTATTGCTTAAAGTCTCTTTCTGGTAATGAATTGTTCCTTCAGTAAATTTCGAATGACTCTTCATTCTTGGTTGCGTGGAAGTGTGTTTGGTTACTGACGCATTAAGTGGAGGCCAAAAAGTCAAGAGCCCTCATTAATGTCTAATGTGGACGACGAACCAATTCACTTACATCTACAATATTAAAGAAATTTGAAGTTAAGTGTAGGCTCGTAGTTGCTAAACGAAGTATCAGCTGAGAAGAGGTTTCAAAGACCATCTTTCTGTTGATAAAAACACACGCTCTTGTAACACGCTTCCCCACTAACTTTCTGGTAAAGAAAAAAGGCTCTTGCCTAGCAACGTTAGGCAAATAAACATATCATCTGCTTTATCCAGACAAGTCATTCGCACACTATTCAGCATTTTCAAGGCACGCACCACTTTATCATTAGTACGCTGTGCTAGCTTTATGCGTCTGTGCGTGTTGTAGAATGGATGTTTTGTTCACTTGCTAAACGTCAAAAAATGTTGATTGACATCGACCTCCATGATGTGGTACAAATCAAAGTTGTGGCAGAGCAACTTAAACCTCAGAAACAGTCAGAACTGATAAACCTGTTGCAAGTAAGTCTACTTCTAATTCTTACAGGATGACATAGTATCACGTACTACCGAATAAGTGATATGTGGGAAGATTTGAGCTTTAGACTAAAATGCCTCTCATCCTTATCCACCATCGACTTAAGATAATATTCCACCAAGTGTTAAAAATTATCTCAAATAAGATTATTAAAAGTAAGGTCAAAAGTGAAGTGTCTAGGACCATGTTGTTTGCATCCAGAGTAAAAACATTTAAAAACTGCCTAATTTTATACTTGTTAAAAAAAGTTAAACAAAAATCATGTTAATTGTTCTGAAAGTAACTGCTTTGCGAGAGGTGAATAAGTTTATTCGGTCCCCCAAGGATTACTTTTAACACGCATTTGCTGAATTGAACCGTCTAGTTGACAAAAGGCAAGTCAATATCAACCCCTTGGCTAAGTGGACGCTGCTGGTCGCCAAGGCAATGGCAAGCACTGATCTCCCCTAAAACTTTGATAATCTGCAAGTCTGTCCGTGCTGCACAAGTATAAAATTCCTTTGATCAGCCTTTCCGATCCATGGCTCTGAAGTCAGAGGCGAGAGGCAAAAGCGATGAGGCTATTGCATGTCTGTGGACTTTCATTAATATGTTTGGTTTAGATTTTTTTAGCCATTATTAGTGATTGCTACATCTGTTCAATTAAAACACTGCTTACCAGAAAAAAGAGGATCTTCAGAGGTAAATCACATCGACTTTCGTGTATTTTTCATGCATTACAGTGATGATGCTTCCAAGTGACTTCAAAAAGGCCAATAGTCTTGACTGCAGCGAATTGCAAGGGTAACTTTCCATTATCCGTAATGAAAACAATGGTAGAAGCTTAAAATCCCTGATTGATTTGAGCTTTCATGTTTCGGGGCAATCCAATTTTCGATCATTTCAGCCTAATGGCCATTTTCGTATTCATTAATTGTGTAGTGTTCCCAATCTTAAGTTCATAAACAGGCAATCTCGGCAATAAATTCGCGGTTGCCAAGTTATAGCTGCAAATACAAAAGCAAAGTTAAATAAGACTAAGCTAAACTGAGGCTTTTAAAGTTAAAGGTACACCAAGAGATGCTATCACCGCAGTGTCACACGCGCTAGTAAGCGTCAAGTGAGTGCACTCGGAGCAGTCAGAGACCATGATGCCAACCATTGATTCCACATGCTGTTAATTTATCTTGAGAACAAAATCAGAAAGTCCTGGGTTCGGGATATTCAAGCAGGAAGAGTGAAGTAACACTTAGTTATAGTGACACATTTAAATAAAGAAAACAAGTTCCAGTAATGGACATAAATTGGTACTCTAGTGACAGGCTCAGTTATGGTGGTTTTGTCTACGGCATATTTGTGCAACAGTCATATCTGTGGAACGCTCTAGCCTAGGCTTATAATCAACACAATCTGTTTTAAATTTACACAGTTTACGAAGCTTTCGATGAAAAGGATTAATACAACATAGCTTAATCATTCATGAATAAATAGAATTCTAGAAAGCTTGTGTACGCAAGGTGACAAGATAGCTTATAGGTTAGATTGCTCAGTGAGGCCGAATGCCTTAAGATAGGTCAGCCGTACTGAAAATCCAACTATAGCAGTATTACTATCTGGGTGTAAGGTAGATACTAAGTGAGTTTAATAAAAATTAGAAACGACTATTCAGAAAAGTCCTATTTTGAAATGTGCTCTTTCCCTGTCTTCAGCAAACTTAAATACCTTGGTTGGATTTCGATTTCGCTGGTGTTTCGTAAGATTCCCTTTTGGCATGTTTAATTTTTCTTATTTGTGAACCGGGTTGTCTTATGTGCCATGGGAAAACATACCTGGTCCCCTTTGCTCAGCTTACATTTCAACTAATTCAGGGGCGCAGGTGGTTTCACTCGGCTGACTCAGATTCCAATAGCTGAGACATCACCATGTCACAAAACGCTAGGTCAAGGCAATAGAGTTTGTGGTTGACATTTTACATTAAAATTCAAATAAATAGGACAACCAGATGGGATCTGTGTTATAAACTTCGCTGGACATTAAAGATGTCAAAGGGGGGAGGAGGAGGTGAGGGAGAAATAGGGTGACAAATGGTGGACATAACATCCGGTCGGAACAGATAGACCAGGGAGCATTCAGGTGTCAGTTTCAGGAAGGTGGGAGGTATCTTTCGGCAACCCTCTGGATGGAGCGTCACGTAGCAGTTAACTTCAACTTCCGCCTTACTGTGGATTTGCAGAACATCCGTTTTATAGGAAGTTATCTTACCGCATAAAATTGATCAAACCGGAACACAAGCCATGGAAGCTAGTCAAAATGTATTTATAATGAAAAATTAAAAAAAACCGTTTGTGTGTTTAATTTAAAAATTCATATTCACACGGCCTTAATTAGTGCTACCAAACACTATGGAGATTGCAAATGACCTCAAGAAAAGTTAGACTGGAGCAATTTTCGAAATGGAACAATATTAAAGTTTGTTTTTATTCAGCCGCAGTGCTTTCAATAGGTCGAAATGTGGTAAAATTAAAATAAGTTTTAAACTAATCAAATCAACAGTCTAAGGCAAAAAAACTATTAATTTGCAAGTTCAAGAAAGGTTAAAATGGGAAATTGCCTTGCTTTCCTCATAAGGGTAACTGTTAATTCGTGAAAGTTACTCAGCAAGTTTACAATAATTGCGATCACTGCACTGAATCCTTTTTAGAAACCGCGACACTTACGAGTAGGATTGGTCGTTGCTTTCCTTGCCAATCTATTGTATTTGGTTAAAAGGGGGAACATTTTTAGACACCGAATTTTCTTGCAACGGGCGTTTCCTAGCCTCAAAATGTGTACAAGTATGAAGCTGTTGGCAGGAGTGAATGCAAAAAAAAATAAAAAAATTAAGGGATTGTAGAAAATTTCCCTTATCATTACCCTGATAAATCATGCCATAAATTGTTTATCTATTTATCTATTATTTGTCTCATCAAATTGTAAAGCATCTCAAAGCTCCCGCATACAATTCACCATTGTTTTTACAGCGATTTCCAACAAATGCCAAGCATTTAATTGTCTAGTAGCACTAATATTGGACCACTTTAAGGGATTCTAATGATTTTCTAAGAAATTTGATCAGCTGAAGTTCAGTTTTTTGGTGCTTATTTGACGTGTGAAGTTAACGCCAAATATCCACAGCCATTTTCCCATAAACAAACACACGGGTCTATCAACAGGCCTCTGAAAGACCACACTGGTAAATAGCTAGTACACCTTATAATAATTCCTGAGTACCGGATCTTTGCAACCAAATATTCTGAACTCAAAGGCTCTTTGGTAATAGGAAGTGAGCTTATTAACTTAGAATAGACAGAATCCGTTCAAAAATATGGTTTACATTTCGTCTTCAACTCAATTTAGTTGCAAAAACAGACGAGCCCATACTTGTGTTCTTGGAAACCTAACCATAAATATTTATTCTCGGGTCTTGGCAAAAGTTGTTAAATTGAATAGGCACTGAGGTACAATGTTATACTTTCTAATACTAAAAAGGCACTTTTTAGGCACTCATGTCTAACTTGTAGTAATATAATGCGGCACGCGCTTGATTAGTAAAACATCCGCCTTTATCCTCCTCGTTAAATCGAATTTTTACTTACAAACAGAAAATATTTTTAAAAATAATATCGTTTTAGTAAAAAGGGATGAAGGCTAAGGAATGTCCAATGCATGCATATTGTCTTTTAAAATAAATGACAATATGGTCTTATGCAAATAGTAAGTGCTCACTATGTTAACTTCAAACAATAATAACTTAAAATTAATTATCCGTGATAGTGCAGTGGTGACTAGATATGTCGTTTTCTTGACTGTCACTTCTCGCGAAACTCACCAATCTTAAAAGTTTTGATGATGCCCTAAAATGTTTACGTATTTCCATTTGAAGGAGATAAAAGCAGAGTCACTTTATCTACCTTAACTAAAGCACTGGCCACATCAATTAGTGCCTATGGCAAATAGCTATGTCAAAGTGGGCTCTCCCATCGTGCCGTTACCTTTGCTTTCTGCCAACTTCCAGATGATGCGAAGGGTGTCAATCCTTTCCAACAGCCCAAGTAAGGCCTCTAAGTAATCCTTTAAGAAAGTAGGTCTAAATGCAGAGGTTATGAAGGACGAGAGGCCTGTAGGATAGCCTAGTTTCAATTTGTGGCCAACTTGTCATCCCTGACATTCTTCATGATCTTGTTATTCTTTAACCATTACAAGTCTAACAGTGAACTAGTACCAGCTGCAAGATACTTGATAATACTATGAAATCGTACTATAGAAGAGAGTCACCTTATTCTCGCAATACTCTCTTCAATCACTGTAACAAGGAGGGTTTGGGTTCGTTTACACTTAGCCTCATCTTACCAGTAGTAAAGAGACTGGCGCGTTTTCGAAAGTTCTTCCTTTATAAGTCTTTCTAGACACGATCATCCACAGTAGGCACTCTAATTAGTATTACATCAAAAGAATAAACGTTCATGTCCTTCTTTTAAAGCTTAATTTTCCAAGACTTTTATCACTGAACTGTTCCAGTTACTTTTAAGGGATTTAGTTGATGTAAAAATCTGAAAATCATTTACATATCAAAGTGTAGAAGAGCCTGAGAGCCTGATGAAGAGGATCGCGGATAATTAGAATACCAAAAGACTGAAAAGGTCTAGGTAATCAAATACACTATTTAAATAAACACCCTTTTATTCTACAAGCAAAGCTTATTTTTCTTCGCACTTAATGGATGAGGTTAGATGCGGTCGCCTGATTACCGATCAATCCGATAATGGACAGTCTCCTATCCAGCTAATTGGATGGGCCATCTGCGTTCCCAATACCAGACGAGAAGTGACAGTTTCGGATATCTGATAAAACGGGCTCAACTATGATTCCCCATGCAGGTGTGGCAGATTGCCAGGTCAAATCTGTCAAACGAGGGGGTAGGCGAGTGACAAGTAAGTGCTAAATGCGATTTGGTATAACAGTGAGGTATAAGCCGAAGGAGAATAGGAATACTTCAGTTAGTCGATTACTTTGTCTTAAATTCATTGCATAATTCTTACTAGTGTTCATGTGATGTTGATTTCTATCAATATCCCGTTAAGAATCCATGCTCAGAGGTAGCAAAATACAAATAAAAAAAGAAAGATTATCCCGAAAAATCAGTGACTGTCTGACAAACTGGATTGATTGATAGCTGACTAGGCACAACTTAAGAGGAATAAATGCAACCTTTAAGCGTCAAATCATTTTTAAGTGCATATTTTTTAATCAAATCTGATAGAGTAACGAAAGAAAGGCGAAAAAAAGTCAGGGGTAAGCACTTATGGTGGAATGAGTTTTAGGTGAGATATAAATGGGAAAATCTTATCGGTGATTAATGCCTTCTTACAATAGGATATCTGTCAGAAAACTGCTTTTTGGCTGAAAAATTCCCATCCTCTGTTTTTTCTCTTTTAGTGACATAAGATTGACGGACTGGGCTGTCAGGTAATTAACAGAGTCAAAAACTGACCAGCATATGATTGTGATGGGCCGTTATTGCATCACGTGGTTCAATTTTATATGAGGCAAAATTTAAGCCAGATTTATACTTTGAACTTTGGATTTTGAAATTCCTAAACTTAAGAGCACATTAGTCTGGTTCTCTCAGAAGTTATTAGGAAAACTTAGTGGTTGACATTTTTATCACTATTAAATTTACTGTAAAATTTAATGTTAAATGACCTATTTAGATGCTTTTATCAGTGAAATTACGGTACTTTTTATCGTAGTCTAATAAATCTCGGATAAATCTGATTTTAAATGACGATTTGAGAGACCTTTACTTTTTAAATGCATCTATTAGAAACGCACCATCACTTCTCTAAAAAAAACTGCTACTTTACAAAGTAAAGTTTACTTTTTACTAGTAAAATTTTGGTTAATTTTTTATTAAGAATTCTCATTCAAGAAGCACGGAACCACAGTGTCTTCTACTTTCCACAAGACAAAGTTTAATCTTTACTAATCGGGCGGGACTATCTCAAAATACCCTTTGATCACGGTACAAAACTGGTTTTTTATCTTCTGTTTTCCCTCCACCGCTTAATCATGAGGTCAACTTCGCAATCATTAAAGGAGAGGATGTTACATCATTTTTTCTGTTAATTACCCTACCAATACTTAACACAGATGCATCATTAACGTTGTGACTCCGTGCAAAAATAACAAATGACGAACTTTTGATTTCCCTTGATTTTTCAAGAAGAAGGGGAAAATTTGCTGCAATTATCAGCCAGTCATATATGTCACTCCAATTTCGGCCTGTCCACTGAAAGCATGTTCTTTTCCAATAACATGGTCAAGTTGAATGAACTTTATTTGAAATGACTTGATCTGATTTGAACTTGTCTGTAATTAGAGACATTCTATCAATTATCTCTGATGTAATGACAGGTCAGTCAACTGTTATTACGGTTAAGACAGTAAGTGGATAAATAGAGTAAGATGTGTTTGCTTTATCGCTTATTCACAGAATTATGAAATATTCATGTGTGAAATATTCTGAAAAGTAGTCAATCTACAGATTTGTTTGCTGATTCCTGGAATGTCATAATCAATACAAGAAGATTTTTAAAGAAACTTGGCGGGATTTATGTCAAAATTGGACTAGTGACGACAATAATATCATCTACAAATTTTAGAAAAAAGGTAAGCCTTGTAGTGTCATCATAGATTGTCTAATGCCCTAACAACTGTCACCAAAACTAGTGAGGACTGGATAGTGACTTGTGAAATATTTATGGCTCTTGAGTCATCATTCATTACTTGATAAGCAACTAGAACGAACAAATTAATGTATGAATTTGACTACTTTTCTGTGATTTAGCGTAATTGGCTCTTTCAGTGAGCTCTTATGAAAACCGTCGTACACAACACATTATTCTCCGTTAAAAGTTTGTAGAATGTTTTAAAGGATAGTCACTTATTAATCATATCCTTAATGAGAGATGAAAATCTCAGAAATATTCCCCTTTGATACCACCAGAGCAGCTCCTGAAAAGCTTAGGAGGTATACAAATCTAGAAATAGATTGCATCCGGTGATCAACGAAAGGTTAATAAAATTTTGTTTAAGGTGGAAACTGATAGATTTTGTTAAATGTAATTATCTGTAAATACTAAAAGCGTAGACATGTGTAAGTCCAGTACCCAGGGCAAACTTGTCAAGAAATTGAAGTCGTTCTTTACGCGAATGGCAACAGGGACAGTCGTGGTTAGTAAAAAATTAGTGTCGCATGAGTTAGCAGGTGAGAACAAGTTTTTAAGTCTGTAAATCTGTTAGACACCTTTTTGTGTAGTGTCTGCTGATTGCTGACTGAAGTACGATGAAAAAATGGCTGTCCTTATTTTATACCACTGCCCATCCTAAACCAATTCACTCTATGCCTATTCCGCATGCCTGGAGCCTGCACAAACTCATTTACTGGGAATCATTTTTTTCTTAGGTTCCAGAAAACTACGGCTAATGTTCTGATATGTCCTATAAATGCGCAGGGCATAGCTATTTACAAACAGTTGGGTCTGGGAAGTCAGCTGAAGAAAAATCCCCCTTGTATTCCCACATGCAATACGGCACCTCTTGCTACACAAAAGCAAGAAATTAATCCATGTGAAGGTTAGCACATTAGGTTCAGAAGGGGAAGTAGTGTAGACGGTACTGTCAAATTGTTATTTTTATCCTTGTACTCTGTAGCTCTTAGTGCTTATCAGTAAAATAAAGTAGAAATTCGAATTTCCATAATAAGGTTTGCTGTTAGAAACAACATCTTTTTTTAAAACGGACTTTGCAACAGACTTGCATCAATTCAAAAGGGATGTCAGACATTGATATTTCCTTCTAACAACCACAAAATATATTTTATACTACCATAATGACATCGACAACAAACCCTTAAACGGCGTAAATAGTGCGTTAATTAGTATGTGCTTCTTTAAATGTTATGCATCAAAAAATCGCTTTGTCGATGTCTTACCTAAATCTACCACAGCTGCCGTATCTAACCACAAGTCATGCGGAGTACTTTCTCGTCGTACTTCAGTTTCCTCGATCACCTCTCTTGCCGTAGATTGTGGGACGATCGGCTTAGAAACATTGAACAAAATTGTGGATCAATTAGAGGATTGCATGAGTAAGATTAGTTGTACAATTCAACGGTTTAAATCGAAGGATCCAAGCACTGATGTTTTCGTAAAAGAATTGCAGAGGTTTTTAGAGACGTCATATCTCTTAAGGGAACAATTCAAGCGCGCTTTTATTCAGGAAACTTCGGCATTTACATCCGAGCTACAATGCGTCGATTCGCAATCTGACGTTGAAACTGAATCGTATTTTTCCGCTGTCGAGGAAGTTGACTTTTCCGAACTTGAACTTCAGATTTCATCTAATTTTCACCGACCATTCTATAGAAGTGCTTTGAAAGAGTTAAACGAAGGAAACGTCACTTTCAGGTATGCTTGTCCACGCCGACATAAATTGCCACATCTTCTAATTTACTACTATCCTTGCCCAATCTCTGTCTTTGAATTTCAATGTATCCTTTCGAGTTGGTCCGTATCCTTTTGCTTACCGGTCTTATTACCTTTTTATGGGGTCGTACAGGCGTCCAGATGATGCGTCTACCATTTGAAGCCGAAGCTGTTGTAACTTTTTTCTGTCTATTTACCATACTTTAGGCAAATTTCAGTTGCGTATCAATTTAAAATGAAGTCACTACAGCAGGTTTTCACAGATGTCTTCGATGATTTGCTGAACACTGAATCACTTTTCTTTTGAAAGTATTGGGTCGTTTTTATTTTGCAACATAATTCATATTCTTTTTGCGCAGATCCCTCCGCACAGAAATGATGAATTGCCAATCGGATATTGAATATCTTGGGAAGCTAATATGCGTTCGACGCGGGTTTGACTACATCCTCGCCCATAACGAACAGGTCGCTTGGCTTATGCAAGCTGGAGAATCCTTAGCGTGTGGTGCCCTCGTTTGTCTTGGATGCGGAATTATGGATTTCGAAGAGGCTTACTTGTACGTTGATTTTTTTTGAACCTTTGGGCATGGTTGCGAGTTACTTAAGATTTATCATGTTAGTGCGCAACATCATCCCTGCCCACTCGTTGAGCCCTTCATTGTGAACTGGTTTTTGGGTTTTAGATCTCTACTTACATATTTAAATTCAACTAAGGACCCTGAGAATCTTGCAAAGTTTGCTGATGAACTCGCGGGCAGGGACGTCCGAGCAATAAACTTTTATGATATATTTTTCGATCGTATCCTCATAGACGCCCTTGAGAACCTGGGCAACCCTCCCTCCTCCATTCTGGCGTTGACGCGCAACACGTGGCTGAGTCCCGGTTTCAAGCGCTCCGCTCTTGACTCGGCCGTGTGGACTCTCATGGCTGCAAAGCGCAAGCTGCTCAAGTACCCAGATGGCTTTTTTTCACTTTACTACCGCGTAGTGGAGACTGTCGCATCTGGGATGGCATGGGGTTTCCTTGGCTCCGATGAGGTGCTTAAC
>CABFON010000182.1:0-13578 GCA_900683695.1 Echinococcus oligarthrus
GCCATAGCCTGCAATTCGTCCTTCTCCACTGATAAACCCTGTCATCCAGCTATCGAGTACACCCTGTAGACTGAGTTAAGACCACCTACATCATGCTGCGGTAGAGCTCGCTTTATTTAAGAGGATACGAGACAATATCGGTTAGGCCAATGTCAGAAGAATTAACAGGCACCAACTATCCATAGATCAATTTTGAGCCACTTTTACTCTGACTGTTTGCAGCAAACCTTTCAACAAGTAAAGACCCAAAGGTATATCAAGATATTCATTTACTTCCAGGTGCACCAGGGACTAGGACTAACAAGGAGTGATGTGTAAACGCGGAAGAATACGAAATAAGAGACATAATGGAGCTGTATTTAAAGAGCTGACAACAGATACCGTGCGTAAGTCAGCGAGTGTCTACATTAGGGTACAAACATAAGTGAAGTAAAAAGGGTGAAAAATAAACTTGGTCACGAAAATTGGTCTAGGGTGACAATATTCGGTGAATGAGGAATGTGAAGTCGATGAGTGGGACTTCAGTGTGTAGACGAGACGTATTAATTGAAACATCGCCTGTGAAATGAGAGCTAACATGGCTGGCAATGGGCGTAATGGGGCGCTGATTTTGCTCCTTCGATATGCCTCTACGACAGCATAATTACTACCATTTCCACTGTCCTACTATACGCTACGTCACCAGCAAGTGTTTCTCCATTGCATTCACTTGACTCTTACCGATGTTAGCGGTTTTATTCTAATGAAAGTGACTTCCACGCCTTTCAGGTAGTTCCCTAGCAAGTGGGACGATATTGGTGGCGACAGCTTGCGACAAAGTACATCTTTTACCGCGACCTCCCAAAGGACCGTAACTATGCGTCCTATGCTCAACAATGAAGTCACTGCATGTTTACCTGATCGGCGCCTTTGTCGATATCAAGCAGCTTGCTACTTGACAAAAGAAGTCACACATTCTATTTAATTAGCAGTGACTGTACAAAAAGCGTGCAAAAAGAGAAGGACAAGTATGCTAAAATGTTGGTTTTATTTGTACAAATGCGATTAAGTATGTTGAATGGCATTCCCTGCTACTGCGCGTCTACTCCCCACTCGCTGGCCTCAAGCCACACCCATTTAACACAACAGCCAATAGTGCACCCACATGAGAACGTTCTGTCACAGTGTCACCTCGTATGTTTCATGCTCCTCAAGATGTATCCGAGTTTTTTGAATGCTGGTTGCTGAGATTGAGTTAATGTCACCTATGCTTTCTCTAAATCAAGGTATGAATGATCTCACTGCATCGCTCACAATGACTTGGCTTTAAATGCTGAATCACCCAACCAGCAGCCGGTGATGGGCCGCTTAAAACTCAGATGAGCTCTGCTGAAGCGTCTTTGGATGCCGAGTCCGACTCCTTGGGTCGGATATATTGGGTCTGCCAGCAGTCGGCTCGGCAGTATCTGCTCCATCGTTTACGCTGGCCTTTACGGCGTAAGCTGGAGACATACACATCCTATTACACCTCGTCCTTAGCTCGCCTACACTTCGGAGCAAATAGCCTCAACCCATGGACATTGACGCTGGGCAGTAGGGTAAGGGTGAATGAATGAAGCCACCTATCTATGGACTGGACAAATTTTTAGTCAGGAAATAAAAAGCTTAGATTATGCTTCTTTCCGTTTATTTTTACAGATAGTTCAAGAAAATTCTACTTTCTTAGCTAATCTACGTGAAAGCAACTTATCAACGAACAGGAGTGCGTTCCAACCATAGAAATTGCTTGTCTATGAGCACAAATGTAAAGAACAAAGGAGTCTACTCTTAAGAAAAAATCACGCGCCGATGGGCAAATATGCGTATCTACAGTGGCGGTCGATCTGCGAATTTGAGAGATGCCGATGCAAGTCCACAACTGCATAAATCCTTCGTCTGAGACAAGTGCTAAAAATCAGGATGACCATTAAGCCAATGCCGACTCGGTTTTTTGCCAATCTGCCGAAGGAGAAGCATCTTGTACAGTCGCCACCGCGCTTAATTAACTGTGCTCAGGTCGCTTCTTGATAGTCCTTTTGCACAACGCCACATCACCTCTATAGGATTTATTCAGAGCCTGACCCGGACGGAGATACAGCAAGCGTTTTGAATTAAGTGTTATCAGATGTCTTGAGTTCTATAAAGCCTTCAAATGGAAGCAAGTGTTGGATTACTGTTGAGAAGTTTGCGGCTCCCAGGAGATGTTCACCCTTTGTCACCACGACACTGCATCCCACTGCTGCTTACCACACGCACACACCACTGATGGATCGAGGTCTTTGAGAAATTAGTGGCAAGTGTGGAGTGTGATAGTAGTGATACCAGTATTACCAAGCCACACAACTAGCACAAGCTGGACTGGTAGCCGCGAGTATGGATGAACGCTTCACCGACTTCGACCTAACTAAATATCCTTCTTCAATCCTCCCATGCGGTCGGCTGGAAGTGGGCTGTCAGATATGGCGAAGTGCGATGAATTGGAGGACTGTTTTTCTCTACCGGCACGCAGCAATCGACGTGAGTGTGAATTTGCATTTGCTGCAAATGTGAACAGCATAGCAGCTCGACCATTTTATCCATCAACAGCCTCCTTAAACTCCAGGATTTGATTTCTGCTAAGAGGATACCCTTTTGCAAGCTCATTTCTGTGCATATACGATTGTTTTCCAGGTTGAAATATACGTCCATTTGTTAAAAAGGTGCTTTTGATCTTTTCCCTACAGGAAGGGTATGGAGTGACACCAAAGGGATTTTGTAGTAGTCTTATACACCTAGGATTGCATTTGTCTCCATTTCTCCCCCTGGGTCAGGTGTAAAAGCAGGCAAGAGTAGAAGAAAAGGTAAAGGAGCATTAAAAATACGCTATGGACTTGTCTTTTTCTGCTGCATTTCTCCGAGTTAGATGCAGGAGCGTAGTTGAGGCATGCACTACGTGGAACAAAAATGCGTGTAGTGAAAAGAATAGCAGGGATGTTAGGGATGGAAGTGTGTGGTCTGGGTATAACGGAGACAAACAGCAGATAACATTTTACACGCAGATTTCGTGATGCCCCTCCGGAGCACTATGCCGAATCATATAGTAAAGTTTATTAACTCGAAAGTGGTTTCTTATTATACCCTGTACCCTGCAAATGCCCCACCCCTTGCAGTATTCTTGGGAAAGGTATAAATCATTGACTTCATGATGGGCATTCACTGGAATACAATACTGACTGAGAAGTGCAACCACTTCTCAGATAACAAGAAATTTGCACGAGATTATTGACAAATACAGATGCTGCATCCCGACGATTCGTACCGTCACCAAAGTACTGCAGAGGAATCACCATCTACGAGAAAGCGCTCGAGACCGAAATGTAAAGAAATGACCCCAGAGCTAGTAAGCAGCACAGAATTCATTCCCGTTTTGTTGGTCGATGTAAAAGAGACTGTGTAGCAATCTGAGGAGGAATTAATGCTCTCACTTCACATCACCAACACACGCTCTGCTTCACTTCGGTTCGTGAGGCGAATCTGATCCCCCACTCCCGCCTGTACAACAATGTTCATTGCTAACGATGAGACACAAACTACCGACGAGTTAGTCTCTGGATTAAGTCGTCAGAAGGAAGCGAAACTCTGCCTCTAATCAACTTCAGCGGAGATCATCTAAGTTGCCTTCAGGCCAAAACTGACTGCTGATTAGGTGGTTGCGGGATATTCTTCTAATCACTGTAAGCGATGCAGTAAGCTCACTCACTACTCAAATTAGAGTGACTTTATCGCAGCGATCTCTAATAAAATATTCCCATTCCATTTGGATTAAGGTAGCTAGAATTTTAGCATTCTGTGCTTCTCCCCTTGTACGGACGCTGCAAATTATTTTGCACCACATCGTGTCCGCATGTTTTCTTGCACCACGCCTTGGCGAAATATGTGCTAACAAAAGTTCCTTGTGGAGGCGAATAAAAAATATTGAAAATGAGAGCATTCTTTTGCTGCTGGCAACTTCTTCCACAGACAGATCATTTTAATCCAACTTTTGAGGCATTGAGGCTGCACCATCTGTGTTTGTTGACCAGGTCTGAAGTGCACTACCACCACCACGGCCACCGTTGAGTCACTAGATAAAGTCTTAACATCTTGTTGCTACCACATGAAATAGCTGGCCCAGTGTTTGTTATATGACAGTCACTTCCGAGACCGTATCCAATATAAGGCACAGTAGACTTGTAGATAACTTCAAGTCGACTATTTAACTCGCCTTTTCTGCATACACTGCCATTGACACAAATGACTGATGGATTGTATCAGCCGGTCCATCCCAATGTAGTCTTATCTGCTTGACTGACAGCTGTCAATGAAATGTAGTTTCTAGGAGTTGCTCTGGATAGTGTGCTAGAAGAGGACGAGCGGGCGGCAAATGAGTAGAGATAGAAGGAGCTGATAGAAATGACATTAAAGGAACACCATTGTGGCACCTTTCAAATGTAGCGGTCATCATAGCTAACAGTAGACGTGTGTTTTCCAATTTGCTTCTAGGCAATGTAAGAATGCATTGTTTTATTTTAAATGCGAAATTTGCTCATTAAGTTGTAGCGAATTTGGCGACTACAATGGCTAAATGACAACGTCTCTAATGGAAGCATCGAATCTTTTGACTTCCTCCGCCTTCTGTGACGTGCTGATTTCTGCAATCCAACATGAGAAAAGTCATTCTACTGAATATGCGGGGAAGCGCAAGTGCAGAAGATGTAATTAATTACACAATTATTTAGATTTGCCATTTATGAGATCAAGAGATGGCTCAACCCCAGGGAGAAACATATATACCACGCCATGAACCGGCTCTCCTCCGAATACTTGGATATCTAAAGATGCGGACTATTGGAAGAGTTCTAGAACTTAAGCAGATTAGTTGGGCATATCGTCATCAAAGTAGAAGTGACTCCATAAATGGATGGATAGATTAATAGATAGATGGAGTTTTACAGGTTGAATAAACACGATACAAAAGGATATGAAATGGATGGAAACAGGAATGATGGACACTGAATGGACGAATGTAGGATGAATGAAATGGGATGTGCCGATGGATGAATATTTGAATATGCACTGGATGGATGTAGGATCGGTGGTAGTACTTCATTTTTCGACCCTCAGATTGTCCTAGAAGAAACGACGGTCTGTAGAGGCTCTAGGGACTGTAGAAGGCTTGGAAGACAGACAACATTGATTTATCAATCTGGGCTTTCGTTATGAAAACCGAAAGCGCATTTAGCAATTCATCTTGCATCCATTCCTGCCCCCACCGTTTCCAGCTATACTTGTACCGATTCTCAAATTAAGCCTGTCTTCTAAATGACTGACTCGTTCAATTTATATCCTATTAAAAAGGCCCTCTATTGCATCCCCTCCATTTGTGGTGCCTTAAAATGGCAGGCTGCAGTCGTTACCGTTGATTAGGCTGCGACAGAAAGTTTTGCAAAACAAAAGCACTTACACTTGGAGAGGAGATAATCCTCATGTTTTAATGTTGAGCGCGTATTTTTCAAGGGCCGGCACAAAGAAGAACCTTGACAGGCCTACTCTTGAAGTGAAGATTAACATAACAGTAGACATATAAATGGATGGTGGGTGACGACAGTCCTCCCTCCCATCTTCGTTTTGCCCTGTTTGCAATCATTTTGTAGTTTAAAGGTAATTGCATCCGTTGATGTGGCTCAAGGTTACCACTTTTACTGTCGGCAGGGCACTCGAATGTCAATTCATCATCCACGCAGTTGTGATGACTTTAAACACCCCACTTACCCTGATGTACGCAATAAAACCAAGTATTTACACTCTCTTCTAGTTCACATAAGTACATGTACTTACATAAATCCATCCTTAGAATTTGAGGGTCTAGCTGGCTACGTGCATTCTCGTTGCTTGTACTTTTTCTCTTCTAAAGCTAAATAAATGCTATTAATTCGAATCAATTTGATCATTTACTAACTGAGCGTCTAAGTAACGCATTTGGTAAAGCTGTTCATGTAAACGGTGCAGCAGCAGCAGCAGTAAGCCACCAGAAGAAAGTAAATAGGGAAAGATGGTGCAACTCCCGAACTAAGTGATGTCACTTGGAATCCCCGGCTGCACCAACTTAAAATGCTTTGACTACATATTCCCAAGGAGAATGATTTGCAGGTTATGTGAAAACAGTTTAATCTACTGACCTGTTGTAAGGAGGCCTTATGCTGAACAGGCAATAACAATAACAATAACAACAAAGCAATTTGTAGAA
Source organism: Echinococcus oligarthrus (assembly GCA_900683695.1). Lineage (NCBI taxonomy): Eukaryota > Metazoa > Platyhelminthes > Cestoda > Cyclophyllidea > Taeniidae > Echinococcus > Echinococcus oligarthrus. The sequence continues at coordinate 6,284 of CABFON010000182.1, forward strand.
ATTGCATTTACCTTCAACGTAACCTACATTTGTATTAATTGCATCCCTTCCATCACGACTGAAGACAGAATCGGAGTATCGCGTGAATTCACATGGGAGGCGTCGTCTGGGGTATGAAGTGAACGTATCAATACCAATTCCCCGATTTTCTGCGGTATGCATGTGGAATGTGCGCACGTTCATTGTTTCGACATGATAAGCTGCAAAAATCGCAGCGCATTTCTATTAAAATCAATGGCAGAGTAATGCAAACTTCTCTCAGCGATTCTCAACCGCTTCAGAGACAGTCTACTCTTTGATTTAGGAAGCACTTACATTAATCGCACCCTGTATCGCAAATGCTGCATATTAGGTAGGCGCATGTTCCCATCCTTGTATGTGCTCCTGTTCCATCAACCAACATTAGAATCCGCTTCGTGCGTGCCAACCGATCAAGTGGTTTTTTGATAAGCACAGCGGATTTCACTTACCATGCCAGTTTTAATGGACCACATAGACTAAGCTGCCTTCAGAAGGTGCTCAAACAACACGTTCCACGAGTATGATTGTGTTATTAATTTACGCCATAATTGTCAAGGCGATGTTATTTCTGAGTTAGTGGGCATTAGCAGATATTATATTGAATATGTAACGGTATACTGTTAATACAATGCTAAAATATTACTAAAAATGACACTATCTTTATAATTCGAGGCACGATGATCTAGGTGCCTATCAGACAGATCGGCGATCCTGCCGACTGATGCCAATATCGCCCAAATCGCGCTTCTTTCAAGTCCCTGCTAGAACTCTTCCACAATCCCTTCCTACGCAGGTGTGATGACTTTTAACGTATTTTTGGCGTTTTCGGTGACTCGCCGTTTTATGGTCAAAGCTTCTATATTAAATGGCAAAATATTCGCTACCTGTGCATACTAGCGCTCACTATCCAACAGAGTGACAAATAAAATGACCATCAACTTGGTCATTTCTAAACATATCTGTAAATGTGTTTGAATTACTTTAAAGCATTGCTAAGGAGGTATTTTTTGGTTAAACCTTATTTTTAACACTCTACTGGTGCTTTAATATGTCGTTGAAGGTTTTTACGACTCCTAGCTTAATGTTCATAAATTGTGTAATATACGGCGGGATCTTGGCAGTCAGCGCAATGCGGTGAGCACATCAACTACTGTAAATTCCTTTTCATTTGTTTATGCTGATCTAATCAATGGGTGGCAGGCATGAAAATCGGAAGGGCATGTACTACCGTGTAAATGGTGGAGGAGTAATTAACGAAGCATTAAGAACCTAATAAATTGGCGTGTTTTCTCTTCATTAGCAAGATGTTTGTATTAATCGGAGTCTTCTCATTCATCCATCCCTCTCTCCATCAATGCATGGGATTTATGGAATTGACGCCCTCTGGATGATCTGACAGGCATCTCAAATCGTACTATAATAATGCGGTGGAGTGGATAAGTCAATTTACATATAGGTTTGAATTTACAGAAGCAGCACATTTGATGCGCTATTGTACGTCTGCTCCAACTAATAATGCCATGACAGCAGATCTCCCTGCCAGTGGATGGAAGGTGCCTTCTCACTCAAGCCCCTGGTGCACATTTTTTATCCAAGGAAAAGGTGATGAGACAAGATCCTTGTCCCTGGGTCATGTATATCAACGCCAAAAAACCAATACAAGTCTGCTTCATTACATCACTTGATACATATAGCACCACCAACCTCATATAGAAGATGGAGAAAAGTCAACCACTTGCATTCAAGTCACAAGCACATCAGTGAGCGAATGAACGCGTAGATAAATGAGTGAATTTATCACTATAACAGACTCTAACTGCCCCTTTGTAAGGTGCAAGAAACTCGGTTACCATGTCCACTGCATCTTCAAATAATCAGTATTCCATGCTGAATTCCTCTGTACAGTGTATAGTTTCATGGGCAAATCCATTTGGAAGATGAAGATAACAATTGCTAGAGTTTTTTGCACAACCCATCGCGTAGCATTTGTGGAAGATGTTGTGCTGAATAACTAAATTCACCGATAGGCTACTAAAAAGTAAGTGCATCTCTTCCGGTGGTGCCGGACAAAGAAATGTACTTGACACGCAGCAAAGAAATAAAGAAATTCAAGGAAGAAATTCCATCCAATTTTAGTGGTTCTGGTGACTACGCAATACCCAAGTCAAATTAATTACTTTGCGTTACATCGGAAATTTTGCATCCACCATGCTCTAACTAAATTCTTCAACACAATTGATTCAAGTTTATCCCATTTTAGGCCTCGAAAAATTTTCATCGATCCATATGCGATAGTGGAGGAGCCATGTGCCCCAAAAGGGCCTAGTGACACAAGGCAAAACACATTGCCATGCTGTACTTGCAGTTGATACCCACGGGGTCGAATCTGATGTCTTCTTTACGTGCCATCAGCTGAATTTTGTAAAATTCATGTACACGGTACAAATTAGGCCTCATCACTTACTCATGGCATTATTGCTGCTAATGCTGGTAACTGTAGCACCAGGCAGCATATCTCATGCTACGTTCGCTTGGGTCCAAATCGACACCGATTACGCATGTAGCCACCCCCAGTGAGGTCAAGTGGACCACCTTGTGAGAAATCACCTAACAGATACACCAAAGAGAAAGACTGGTTACTTAATCCATTAACCTGCAAGTGAATAGCAGGTGATTGAAGGTCCCAGGGTCTAAAGCCTAAAATAAGCAGTCCGTAGTGGGGGGCAGTAGATGTAAGTGAAACGGGAGTTAATTCACGGTACACCTAATGAATGGCTCAAAAGGACTAGAGACTTTCAATTTATGCAAAAGAAGTGCAACCATTCTCTCAAGACACCTTATCCCGATGAGATAAGATGGGTTATGGAGCACACAATCAAACCGAAAAGAAATAGAAATCGGTGAGGTTGAGGCAAAAAAGGGGTTACAGTGCTTCTCACACATTATCAAAATGTGGACAAAATAAACATCCACACTTTTAACAGAACCAAATTTAGTCAAGTATATCACTAAACATGGACAAGATCCTGATTAAACCATCAGCAGGGAAGAGAACAACTTTTAGGACTTCAAAGGGTTACCTTTCCTTCATTTGACTTATCATAGATTCAAATACTAGATGCCCACGCAATTGGTGTTCAAGCTGAGTCAAACCAAGGACAGGAAGTAAAACCGGGGCCGTCACATTTCCAAAGTGACCTACATAAAATTGCCTTTACCTCGCAGTAGGTCGAGTGAATGTATTAGCAGTGACGGCTGTTGTAAAACGAATAATTCGGAGGCAACAGATGGCAGGTTAAAGCGGAGGTGACAGTTATTATTCATCTTAATAACAGAAATTCAATCAGGGCAGAACCCCTAATAGCAAATGAGTAGGTGTATCTAACACCCACCGTAATCACCACAAATCCATATGATGGACTCAATTACCACAAGGTAATCAGGTCATATTACGCAGATAACAGCAGCGTTTAAGTAGGGCAAGAATGCGGATGAAGTAAACGAAACTCCACATATTTATCGCCAAGACCATACAACCAATCATTGGTGTCTCACAGAACGTTATGGAAATTAATCAACTGGTCAGATACAAACCCCTTCTCTGGGTGGTAGGAACTGGGCGTTTGTGGATAAATTTAACATGCTGCATGAATTTCATGAACTAACAAAAGGGAATGTCGATTACATATTGTACGTTAAAGAATTGTACGTTTGACTTCCCATCTCCGTTCCACTGAACCCGCTGTCACATATGTTGCACAGTCACGAAAATGGAATATGGCAAATGATCGCGCCAAGTTGTCGCACCAAAAGACATGATAAGTCAAAATCAGTAAAAGCAAGCGCGAGTTGACCATGGTCCGACGATAGCTGCACTTTTAGTTCCCTTTACCAATGACCAAGTTGGCTATATAACCAAATCACAAAAATCAAACACCTGGATGGTAGTTGCTGGCACTTCGCCGAAAACCTGACGGTGAATGCGTTAGAAAATAGCAAAAGAGACAAAACCAAATTACGCAAATTTCAAGTCCGCTCAACACATAAGGAGGCAAAAACTTGCCGACAAATGAGCCGAGGGTTGTTAACGTGTTGAAAAAGTGCAAAATTCGTAATCGAGTTCTAGAATATTCTACATTTCTTTCCTCAAAACAGGCAAACCTGAGGCAAGGAGGGTTAGATGTAAAGGCTGGGTCTGCATCACTGCTGATATAGATGGACGTTTACAATCTAATCAAATTGCGTGATTAAGCAAATGAGTGGCTTAATTGAACGAAACAATTTGATAGTGTGAAGGTTTAGCGCAAATAAAAATATCACTGTGGTGTGAATGTTTAAATGACAGGACAACATATTCTGATGAAAAAGGGAGCATCGTAATGATGAAAATTACTGCAAAGTGAGGAAAACTCACTAAGGTCGTCCGCAACAACATCCCTTGCCATTGCAAAGTCTGCTACGACAGCAGAAGCAAGGGTGGCTGACATTCCGAATCAGTCGACATTCATGCTTCTTCCTTCGTGCTTCGTGTACCAAGCTTAAAGGGTGAAAACAAACAAATTTTTAATGATGCTACTGGGGTGCGTGAAAAGTCCACTGAAATCACATTCAAATACTACTATTCCTGCAATGCTATAAGGTTTATTGCATTGCCGTTTTTAAATTACAACCGTTTTTTTCTACGTTGCCTTTCAACAACTAAAAGCTCTTTTCGACGATTTGAATGACACTACATAAAAGAGCCTATTAACTGGTATCAAGCTCCGTTGTTCAAGAGTATTCTTGTCACACTCGATGGTTGAATTAAGTTTGGATCAAATAGTACATGACATCAATTACTCTTATCACAACTCATACCACCTGTCCTGAGACCTCTCTTTGAAATAGGTACAAATAGATGATCGTAACGACAGCTCCACAACTTGGCTGTCACGATGCAGACAGAGCGGGTGGTTCAAAACTTGACCTCCCTTCTAGCATGTGTTGGTGCTGTGTTCTTGCACGAAATCATTCAAGCACAGCAGCGTACTTGCTGACAATGAAGAGAACTAAAGTGCATTATTCATAGATTATGGAATGATCTCCTCACTTCTTACATCCTTCAGTCTGCCTTTGGGGGCGGAGATGGATTTTGGCATGCTCGGTCATAATGTTTAATGAACTCTAGTAAAATAGTGGGATTATTAATTTCGAACTATCCGCGGACTCTATTGACCACAATTTGAGGAGCCTTGTACAATCTCAGCATCGTCAAAATCATACTCCTCCTCGTCACCTTGCTTGTAGTAGGATTGCATGGCTCACCTCCATCGCTCCTCGAATGTCAGAGGCATTGTAGGCGGGAATCGCGCCAAAAATAGTTATATTGCTTAAATTTTCCGCTTTCGATTTTTCATTGTATGCACTTTCTTTCTTGCATCTTCACCTGGAAAAAAAGAATTTAATTTGGAGATAAGACCCATTTCGCTAAAATGGTCGGCAGTATCCGTTGTCGAATGAAGTGGGGTATAGATTGCTTAGGTGAATGCAAGCGTGATCCTTGTGTCACGGGACATCACATGTCATTTGAGGGACCGGTCACCTTATGAAAAGCTAGGCGTTGGTGGACAGAAATGAAATGGTGATGGTGGTGATAGTGAGTGAAATACAACCACATACGAACAGCGATATCTGAGGTCGGATGAGGTCAGCTCAAGACAGTTTAACTTGAAGAGACAACTATCCAATGTGCATCGGCACGGCTCTATTGTGTGGTAGGGTAGATTGTAGAAGCTTGGTGGATAATGGTTAAGTGCAGGAATTTGTGCAAGTAGACTTTGTGTAATAGTGGGTTCCATTTCCACGTCATGCCTGGTGTGGCGATTACCCCTACTATTCGCACTGTTTTATGCCACAAGCTTCTCACTTACCTCTTTACTAGAAGCGCAGTTCGTCCGTAGTCCCTTGTCACCAGTCATGATAGCCGCATTCTACTTGGCGTGCATCCAGGGCTATAACGTGCTCCAAGCCAACCAATATTAGCAGAAGGCTAGACCAGAATCTGTGTTACCATTTTACTCCTGTGGGTGTGCATGTTTGCCGCATATCCATTCAAGTTTGAGCACATTTGAAATCATTTACTAGGAGGAGAACAAGTTTTCTTGAGCTGGGCGAAACTGGCAAATCAGGGATTGGCGAACACCAATATGCCAGTTTTTACTTCCGATCATCGGCAAGCAAAGTGATCTGAACTGCATATTATGCGCAAATCACTCCTTACGGTCTATAACACACTTATGCATTATCAAAACGAAACCCATCTAGAGGCATACGAAATATGCTTCGGGAGCCACAAGCAACTTACTCCTCGTAGCCCATAAAATGAGTATTATGGGCTAGGGGGTAACATATTAGCCTCTGCTATGTCTATTCTGAAGGCGACGGGTGCAGAGCGGAGGATTCTTTATCTAAGGCTTCGCCAAAACTACAGCAACTCATATACAATGCTATTTGTTAAGTTGATAATTGCACGGCTTACATAAGGTCCCCCTAACTAAAAAACCCAAACAAACAAATCAGAAACCAAATCGAAATTATTACCTCTGTTAAGTGCACAAAAGATACAATCACTTGGGTATTATATTGGTCTGAGAGGGGTCACCATCACAAACTCCTTCAATCCTTTTGGAGATCACATCGAAACAGGCCCATTTTAACAGTTCAGAACACTTAAGCTTCCACTGATGACTTCCGATGCACCACACTCGCCAGTTTGTTCCTACAGCAGCTAGCGGACAATTAGGGTAGTCACCAAGGCTCTGCAGGAATTGCAGAAGACAACTCATTTCGCTAGATGTAGCCATCGTTTCATTTATAATGGCAACAATAACCAGTGTTTGTTGAGGTGAAACGTATTCTAAGAGGGCTCTTAAATCGTCCGTGGAGAATAGCGAAGGATCCAAAAGACAGATTATGCAGTCACAGCAGTCAAGATCGTCTCGTTTCCCTAAAAATAGAATATTTCTGGTAACATAACTTATACCACTTTGAGTAGAATCCCTAGGCAAGTGGATCCATGTGTCCCACCATTACTTGCGGCAACTGTAGACGTGTTCATTACAGTGTAGTTGGTATTCCCAACATATGATGACGCTGAGGGAAGTAGGCATTCGCCAAAGGGCAGAGGATTCTGATTAAAGGCTGGTAGAAGATGAAAGCGTATGGAATCGTGGTGTCGGTTCTGCGCTACCGTGGATAGAAGGCGTTGGCAGGAGTCAGTTTGTGCTACATGATAT
>CABFON010000183.1:0-13547 GCA_900683695.1 Echinococcus oligarthrus
GCTTGCAGCAGTGCAGAATGAAGTTATCAAGCCGCAACTTCTGTAACGAACATCCAATTAAGGCCACTAGAGGATAAAGTTAATCGCCGTTGGCATTGTCGATTGAGACACAGTTATTGGAGCAGACGCAGTGTCGAGCAGAGACAGACTATTTGAAATGTGAGCTGAAGGTTACTTCTACTGAGGTGGTGGTTACCGTCTTTTAAGAATTTATACAAAAACCATTTAAATAGCAGTAACATAGGCTTTGCTTCGAGCAAAGGAAAATTAGCACTTTTCGGAGATAACAATTTGCAGATCTTTTTATGAAATGACGTTCTAGTTCGACTTTACACCGCACAGGAATGGCTAAATAAGGCTAATTAAGCAGCCAAACATCATAATGGTTACCAAGGCAATGAGTCTCAACCAATCAGCGAGAAAAGCATGTTAAGGTAAAAGACCAAGTAATAGAGAATACTCACAGCAGCTGCGTGAACATCTGTTTCAGATAGACCCCTTAGCTGTTTCTCGACTGAACAAGGGAGAATACCGTGCATCAGAAAGTTGGCGAGCGGATTAAGTACACGCTCAAGCCAGTTATTGACATTTTTCTGACTGCAAATTATAAAACATTATTCTTACACTTTTAATGCTAACCAAGCAAGAACGAGATTAAAAAAATGAAAGTTACCACTGCAGTATGATGCTCATGATAACGTCACCAGCACCAGCCGCACAATAATTCCATGCCAAAGAAAGCAGAAGGCTTGTCATTAAATATGGAGATCTTTCAAAAATCTGAAAAACATTCAAAGTTGATAAGTCGCCATGCATTACAAGAATCTTTTAAATGCATAATTTACAAATATATAATAAATACTCAGAGAACGACAAGACTGTTCTGCAAATTTGAAGATTTCGAATTGACTCTGTAGCTTTGTAAAAAGTTGATAGCAAATATAGTCTGACTAAAAATGATATTATTAAAGTGAAGCACAACAGAACATAAAAAGTACGGAGTATGACCGCACGGTAATAGGTATCAGGTGTGCTCAAACTCACCCACGATAGGGGTGCATGAACCATTAGCGCCCCTATTAGTCTAATGGAGCCTTTCGTGAGGATAACTGGCTCCGTCATGGAATATGGGCTTCCAAGTACGCACTTTCCAATGAGATCCGAAGAAACCCAGTCAGCAAATGGTTTTGAAAGTCGATTTGTTGCAAAACGAAGCCCGAAAATATTGCCAAAATAGGTAGTAACCATTTCCAGTACTCGAGAGTCGTCTGAGTCCCAATGTGGCAACAAACGGCAACAAGCAGTTTTCAAAAGATCCGATTCTTCTTCAGCAGACTAAATATGCAAAAGCAGAAGTCCCGAAGCATACCTCTTTGGCGTCTCTACTTAGCAGACGCTTCTTGATGTAAATGTTTAGAATCTCGATACATTCAATGAGAACATTTGAATTGGAAGAAAACAAATAGGAGTTGAGCACATCAAGCAATCCAGTTAGGTCAATGTCCCCGGGGCAGGAGGCCTCAACCATTCCTCCAAACAGGACCAGAGGCATACGATCGGACACAAGGCATGGTTCCAGGTCAAGCTTTTCGAAAAGGTGTGACATTGGTGAATTTGCTAGGACGGAACATTAAAAATCACTAAATACCATTAATGAGAGAGACAAATTCTTCCTGTGTGATAGGACTTTCCCATTTGAGACTGCAAAGAGCCAAAGATTGGCAGAATTTTCGTTGGCAAACAAGCGGGCAAGACTGCTAATGTACAACAAAAGAAAACACCCTACATTCAGAAAACAGCGCTTTGCCAGAGAACACAATGTGTCATGGCATGAATAGGAATCGGAACGAAGAATGTTTTGGATAAATGTCTAACAAAATCTGCTAATGGTATCCAACGTTACATGAAGATCCTTTTTCAACAAGGTTTGTTGATCGATCCTCCCCATTAGTGCCTATAAATGTAAGAAATTAAAGCTGAAGAAAAAGGCGTATAGCTTTATTGAGGAGAGCCCAAAGAAAAGTGTGTCAATCGAACAGAGATTGTAGAGCAGTTTAAATGAGGAATGGCATACATGGAGAACAGTGATATGAGAACATTGACGTAGGATAAAAGTTCGGATTTTTAAGATAGTAATATCATAGAATTAAACTCAGTTAAGAGCCTGACTGAAAAAGAAAACGAAATTAACCAAAATTATCTACAAACGCCTTGACGACAACTACGATAGCCCTCGGGCTCTAGAGTCACTTAAGAGTGGAATACCAACTGAGACTCATCTAACAGTATACACGTGGGAGCCAAATGCACAAATAGCCATGAGTGTTAGTACAGAACACGAAATTAGAAATAAAACTTTAAGATGTGGTCGACATTAGAACACGCACACGACCTTGACGTATGTCCACAAATGATTCGTCTAATTTGACCTTATTATAAAAATATGAATTTGGTGATGTGGTTCTCATTGGCATTAATTAGCCCTAAAAACGAGAGAACTTTTCCACTGCGTCATGCAAATTTCATCCCAAGTAGCCAAAAGCCAAGAGCGATGCTGAATGACGTTAACAAATTAGACACCTACGAGCATTAAGTCTAGAATCATCAAAAAACTCCTTTTTAATTGCCTTATAAGAGAGAGCTTTAATTTGTTTTGGTATTGATGGCATGTATGTCCTTCACTGTTGACTTGAGCTACATAAACACAAACATTCGTCTTTATCTAGTGACCACTTATTATTACATCACTTTAACCATAAGCCTTTCACTAGTATAATTTCTTCAACCTCCTTTTCATGTAACACTATTTTTAATTGCACTAACTTGGGCAACATATGAACAACCTTAATTGAAGTCACTCATTGATTGTAGCACCTTGAGTAACTTCTGATGACGAAGGAAAGTCATAATACTAAGACAAAAAGGTATTATTGACGTGCAGAACGGATGTGGGAAGAGATCCTAGTATGGCTGGGAGTTCACGTCTCTTACTGGAATAGCAAAAGCGAAGCCTAATGCGCCCACCAAACCAAAACGTGGAGTTAGGCTAGTAATGAACAAAATATTACACAGCCCCTCCCTCGTTTTGAGTGTCGTCCCCTGCCCTCCCCTTGGCCAACCTCCCGCCTCGTCCATCACAATGTAGTCGGTATTGTATGAAAGTCACCCACTAGCTAACCGCTCAAATTGTCGAATTCGCGTTCTGCGACGAAAATATTTGATAGCTATGGTACTTATCCCTCCTGCCGTTTTTTTTCTGGATCTGCAGTTTCATCCTGTTTGAGAATTGTAGTAAAGGAAAAAGGAAGTGGTCAAAGAAATTTGGTGGAGGTGATATTTCGCATCTGTTCCTCCTTTTTTATGTTATTTTCACATCAGTGGTATGCAGATCCGCAAACCTTGTTTCTATCCAGCTAGTAGAGAAGTGGAGGAGGTATCGCGTGTTCATTTAATTGACATCTTTACATAGGTACTGTAGACAGCTCCGTAACGAACTTTTCTAGATGGTTCAAGGCTAGTGTGGCTTCAGATGTTACTAGAATTCCTGCAGAATACTAGACTGGGGTAATTACCGAAGTTCGACGTCACTTTCAACCATTCTTTTAGGAGTCATCACGGATTCTCCCATCTGCAGTATATGCCTTTCTGCCTTCTTGTTAAAATTTAGTATCTAGGCATGGAAATCAGGATGATCATCAGCCATAATGAATGTAGTGCCCCTGATCTCTCTTGAAGATGGAAGAGGTCATGATGCTTGGGTTGAATATGCAATGCCTTTGTGCAAGAGAGCCAGAAGCTACTGCCATGGCCCGGAGACCATGTCACTCAGAGGAAGAAAAAAGGTCGACTCCTAAGTGTTTGCAAAGCCTCTATAACAGGTAAAAGGTTTAAATTCTGTGGTTGTAAGGCCAGGATTTTATAGTGAGGAATAATCGGGTTATAAGTGAACCACTCCCAAAGTTCGGCCCTTTGTCTACCATTCAATCACAACGCCTTCGGTGTGAATGAATTTGCCACAAAGTAATTTTTGGTACTTTTATGACGGCGCTTTTGGTAAGCCTTCTCATAGGCCAGTGTGCGCAATAGGCATCTCGGTCAACTATTTCCTCATAACGTATTAATGAATATCAGAAGTACAGCTCCTATTCACTGAAGAATGTATTAGGTCCCGAACATGAGCTTTATGCCTAACAGTCACTTTACAAAGCGCCTATTTCCTTGCTGCATTGCTATTGCCTCATTTTACCCTGTTATTCTATTCGTTACCTTCAGCTTACTAAAATAAGTGCCTGTGAAGGGATATTAGACCAAACTAACCATCCAAACAGCATTTTTGGTAATGGAAATAGATACAGTTATTCGGATTACAACGTCGCCTTTCAGGTTTTCGCCAGCTTACTCGAGACAAAAGTTTTCGTAAGTGGATTAGGGAGAAACGAGTTGACGGGCATCAAAGCTATTGACTACCCACATCTCAACTTATTTTAAAACTGAAAAGTTCTTTGTACGTAGATTTTACCACAGATACTAGTGAGTCGCTGAACAAAGTAACGGTAACATTGTACTCACGATTTGACATAGCCTTTTCTCATCTGAATAAATGAAGAAGAGTTAGCAGACATCGTATTAGGTAAAGAGAAGAGTCGCTTCTGGTAGGCACATTCTGCGTTGTCTCTTTGCGAGTCGGTGCCTTAACCGAAGTTCATGGCTCTTGCAGTTTCCTGCCTCTTAATTCAGGTGCCAGGGTAATCATATCTTCTGAGTTTATTGATATTTGCCTTTGCTTCAAATAACAGGCTTTTAAAGATCACTCTTCTGGTCAAAGAGATTCCGATAGCAGAATATTGATAGCTTTTCTAGTAATTTTTGCCTCAATCCTTTAGGTCTTTATACCATTACGCATAATAATTTGGGTCACTGCACTGGTTTTGACATATCGTAGTAGTGTCGTTGTTTTTCTCTTCTAGTCCGATTTTCAGAAGCCTAGATCGTAAATACTTGTCAGCAAAAGATATCATTTACAGTAGTCATGTAGGATTTTACAATCAGCGTTTTCTGAAGTAATCAGAGTCTATCTCCTCCTCGGAGAGTGGTGGCGGCTCCTCAATCACGGAGATGGCCCAACCTGGCCGCTTGCCACCTAAAAGGCGTATTTAACTAAGCATGTATTATAATAGTATTATGATCGTATTGCTCTTCTATCTGAACGAAGTCATAGACTTAGAAGTAAGTTTTGAATACGAGTTCGAGTAATTAAAAAGGTTTTCTTGGGTACTTGTCTCAACGAGTGAACGAGTATGTTCTGTATTAGCAGAAAATACACGAGTCGTATGGGTAATTTGCTGTATAAAAGCGGGAATAAAAGTTTTACATCGCTTAAAACTTGATTTTCCATAGTTTGCAAGGAACACTCCATCAATTCGTTGTTTCGTTTTATTACACCATATTACTGTTTGCACCCCAAAATTAACACAGTAATTAAAATACTTTTGTGCAATTTCGAAGCAATCCTGATTGGACGATTTTGAAGCACACTGAGACTTCCCTGAAGACAGTAAGAGATGCAATGCTATAGCAGAATATGTATTATAGAGGTATAGAATAGTTAGGAACCGCTGGCGTGGCCTGGAGGCCATGTCACCCATCGGAAGTACGAGAGCGGAGCCTTAAGTGCCCGTGTGATCAAAAAGCAAAGTTAAACCAATAAAGTGTTACAATTTCAACAAGCACTTTTATCAGGTTGCAATTCGATTTGTCAGCAGAAGTGAATTGTCCCATCGAGTGCCTTCAATGCGGCTTGAACACACCCGCGCACTTTTAGCCCTCCATTGGCATGAATGAGTTTTTGAAAAGTACAACAAACCTGGAAAAGGGGACAATTCAGTGCACTCGGTGTGTTTGATTTATTTTAACTTTATCTCACCTGGCTAATAGGTCAAATGTATTTCAAATGGGAGTCCGTTTCATGCGAAATTGTTTGCAAATATGGGGACAAATTAACACTTATGCCTTAAACACTTCTGTTAGTCACTTTTAAGCCGTTAGATACTTTTTTTAGTCAAGTATTTTACCGTGCGATAGTTTAATCCGACCTGCGAATAGTTCTTCTTTCGCATTGAATTTAAAAAGAAAAGGAAGTTCGTCCTTTTTCCTGTGTTGTTCTACAAACAAAAAAAGTGTCCCGAAAGTTTCGCCTTTTTCGAAATAACAAAAAGTATACTGCTTTGTAGGGCTAGACTCACAGGTCTCCTGTTCCCTGTTCCTAGTGTTCTTAGAACAACCCCGTTGATTTAATTTTGGCATATTTATTGGGAGGAAATGATCGGGAGAATAAGTACAAAGTTTAGGAAGGGGAGAAACCGCAATCGCACTTTAGCACGGGACACGACGACCCTGTCACTCGATTCGATTTACAACCTTGCCTGCTCCCTGAAAGATGCATTAAAACAACATAAGTATGACGGTATTGTCCTAAAGCGTCGATATTGAGTTTTCGCATAACTATGTTGAATTCAAATTTCTGAAATTGCTTACGCTTTTTAATTTATCAAATTGTAGAGCTACAAGGTGATTTGTATGATATTCTGGTCTCTTGCCAAATAATTATGTGTTTTACTTTACTCATTTGGTGTTGTTGAGGCGAAATGGGATGACCAAATTATTACTGCAGTCCACTCATTTAGTTCAGATTCGACGAACAAAATTAATTCTAGGTGGGTATTTTTGGTTTTGCCTTCATCAATCTCATTCTTAAGTGCGTTTCTGACACCATGCTTATTTTCATCCAACTGGAAGCGCTTCGGATGAAATCTTATGGACGTGCCTCACGCTATGACTGCGCCAATATAAAAAAGTTCCACGTGCAAAATAGTCTGTAGTATCCGGATTAGATAGAAATCACTTTGTGAAGAACCAGTGACTGTAAGTTTACCTGCCCTTGAAGACTTATATTTATCCCTATGGTATACGCGGTGACCTTTTAAAGACAAGTAGACAAATGACACATTCGAGAAAGCAAAAAATGAACTGCTGTGTTATGATTTTTACTAAGGGGGTATGAAGTAGACGAATTGTTTTCGTGGCCATACTGCTACATAAAGTGGGCTTACCGTATTCTGGGTCCGTGAACTGTTCGAAGTGAAACGTCTTATGTACCAATTTACCGAAGGCAACCGTGTAACAATGAATAATGTTATTATAAATGACATTATATTGTGCATTAAAAGCTCCCCGTGGAATGTCCCATAAAAATATAAATACGTTGGATATGGTTGCACAAAAGACTAATTTACTTTAACACGCGCGAAACTGATGAAAAATACAATACTTTTACGCCCATGCCAACTTGACCAACTGATTTGAGAACTTGGGGAAGGCGTTGAGAATGTACACATTCTTATTTTATTCAACTCCTAACATTGGAAAAGACTGAATGAAGAAGTAGTATATCCTCATTACTATCTAGCTTGTTTAAGAAATACTCCGCTTTAAGTAAGGCTTAAGGCGCATCTCAAAGTAAAACGAGTGAATAGTTGTTTATTTTCACAGCCGACCAAATTTTAATAAACCTACTACAGGCTTTTCCACAAGAAGATCTTTATTGCAAAATCCAGGAATTACAGGTGAGCCTCTCCAAACATTGTGTCCATCTGTTTAATGTGTATTGAAGGATAAAAATGCCTTCTTTTGACGTCGCGATGAATCAAGCCATGTAACTTTCAACCACATGGCATTTAATGACCATTATAATAACATCTTTAGAGGCCTAAGTAAATCAGGGGGATGACAAGCAGCGCCTTCAAAATGCATACAAAATATGGCTTATGTTAATTAAGGGTATTTTAGACGTCAGTAGGAAGCTTTGAATGTTAATTATTAGTCGCTTGACTAGTAACAGACACATAGTGGTAAACTTGTTTTTCGTTAAGCAGAGAAAGTAGGAAATTAATGTTAAATTACGAAAGACGTAGGAGCCAGACTTAAGTCATAAGAGTAATATTCTTACAAAAGTCTAGATGATCACCACTATTCATGGGCGGTCTCTCAAAATCATTTCATTAGCGCAGAAGCTATTGCTAACCACCAAAAATAAAGGTAAGGGCGCAGTGCTTCATTATTTGTTTGACTTATCCTCGACTTTTAGTTTCATACAGAGACTAATAAAAATACGTAACTCAGATGCGTTTCCAAAAAGTGGCTATAGCCGGCTCAAGAAGTCTTTCTTTTGGTGCTGCAGATACCTGACATTTGACCGCTTGACTGAATTTCGCTGCAAAATACGCTACTGCTTTACGGCATGCAAAAATCCGATGTCATAACACCTAAAACACATAAAACGAATCAACACTGCTGTTTCTTAGGCAGACTACCCTCTTTTGGTTCACGAAACTTTTTCGTCGTCATCAATGTATTATGGGTAGAGTCACCATGTTAACTTATCCAAACGCCTAAAAGTGGATTCGGAAAACAACAACTTCGAAACTGATGGTGAATGGAGATAAGGAACTACACTTAATTTCACGGTGGTTGCATACAGCTGCTACATGTTGAATTTTGTACCCTCAAACGGGTGATCTCCTTCATTATTGCAAAAATTCTGGTAGAATCTTGCTTGCTTTTGTAGGATAATGGACGATGATTTGCAATAGCCTTTTTTTGTCCCCAAAATGCAAAGGAAGTGTTAGAACGCACGAAGGTAGAAATTTTTCATTCAGCCAGAGGTCTGCAACGCATTAGCTGTAGGGATAGTTGATTGCACTTATCCTAGCGGGAGATCGAGGATTGTAATTCTGAAATTGCTCGACTTCATTTCATTAATCATTCCAACCGAAGGGTGGAATGAAAGTTCAAAAAAGAGGCTTTTGATAAAATTGCTTAGGAGTGGCAAACTGCAAAAACCATGCCCAGTAAGAATTCGCGCATTGAATGTGTAAAGCGGAACCTTGTCTTATTGTTGATTATTAAATATGTGAAAATCAGGATATCAAACGCTCCCACTATATGGCGAAAATACACCATTCCATTCCATTCCTTTCCTTACAAATGTGATTTATTATTCCCATTGTCCCGTTAACGTGTAACTTTTTTATTAACCAAATCACCAGTATAAAGGTCTGCTGTTTGTCTGACTATTATGGAAACGAATGATTACTTGGCATTGGCTCCTCATTTGGCACCATTTCACATAACCTTTTCCTTTCCCGGCGTAACAAGGGTCTTGTCGACTGGGCGAAATCCATTTCGTTGAAGTTCAGGCTTTAGGGTCCCGTTAATTTCTAGTAGGTTGCGGGAAAATTTATCTAAATAGATGAAGTATGCACTTAAATTTACGCTTCCATTTCCTTCTACCGCCTTTGAGGAGATAAGCATTTGACTAAAGTAAATATGGCAGAACGTTGCGTAATTGTTCAAATCTGAGACTTCTCGTAAGCGACCAATCTCGGAGTAATAAAAATTAAGTACACCAAAAACAGACACTCAGTGACCTAAGTTGAAAATTTATAGTATTCCCTAAAGTTACAAAAACTTGAAAAACAGCCCCAAAAAATTGAAAGAGTGCATCAATGCAAGAATTATTCTGGAAATTTTACGCTTATGTAAGCTGTTTGTTGGAAGGTGAAAATAATTACGAAATGAGAAGAACAATTTGCATATCTGTGTCAAAATACAAAATTGAAATTTCAAGGTGGGCTCGCTTTAAACGGTAAATTTGGTTGCAACCGGATTTAGGATCTCACGAGACGGCGCTTTTGTGAGGAGTCATTTACAATTGCATCTTACAGGAGCCGCAGAGAAGGTTCAAGCGCAGCATAAGATGCTGGTGATACGGTGAAACAGAGATTTCTATTCTTAGCTCTTTAAAATCTGTTGTGTGCCTATTTTCCTGCAAGATCGTAAACACCCCGTGGAAGATGCACAGTAAATTCTATCAAGCTTTACATTGCAAATGTGCTTGGGTAAGAAAGGGCTACTTAATTACTAAAAGCTTGAAATTCAAATTACTAGAATAATTTATCCCATAAGAAGGCAATAAATTGCTGCATTTTAAAGAGAATGAAAGACTAGTATTCGTGACCAGTTGGTGGAAGTTACAAACAAAACACAGTAATCAAAACGTATTTACTTGCATCCCATACTAGTGGCATTAAATTTCCCAGAAGGGCCTCATATTGTTAAGCGTAGGAGCTTAGTGAAGCGTTTCTTTAAACATTTTGTCCAGTTTTGAAGCAGATTAAAAGTTCAGTGCTTTCCTTCTAATCAAGGAGATAAAGCCTAGGCGCAAGTTAAATGCGTTCACACATAGTTTTTATGGTAAATAACTCCAGAAATCAAATTTTTAATAAAGAAGCATTCCAAGGAATCAAACTGTGAGCAATGGATTGAAACTCGGTAAGGAAGGAGAAGATTCGGAAGCACCCCATCACTTCCAGTTTACTTATTATAAAATAAGGTGATGCAATTTGTATTGTGGAGAAAGAAAATTTACTTTCTCCGGTGGACTGAAGTGGTTAGCACATAGGCAGTAATTTCATGTCAGTATGTATGTCTATTTGAACGGTTTGAGATTTCTTCATCAGGTTGTAAATCAAACGTTGCATTAATTTTTCTCTCAAATAAATCTCCTCTTTTTAAGACGTTAAATTCATGAGGGCAAATTGTGCTGCTTTTAATCTGCATCTTACCAAAAAGGCTCTCAATCACTTGTGCCCTTTACGTCCATTAGCAGTGTAAGGAAATGTTTGGCATTTGTACCGAGTCAAAAAATCGGAAATTCCTGAGATTTTTCTCATAATATGCTATAGCACCCCATCATTTCCTTAAAGATGATAGAAGACATGTCACTAGGTAAGAAATCGTATTTCTCACGTAGAGAAGGACTGGGGGCCACTGGTATGGCTTAAACGCCACGCCGCTCAGTGAAGGTACAATTGTGAAGCCTAAAGTCCCCGCAAAACTGAAACGAAGGGTCAAACAAATCATCATAATTTTGCATTGCTTGAGCTGACATCTTATGTGCCGCCAATCCTGTAAGAGGCGTCTACAAACACAGACCTCTGCACGTTTTGGGAATATAGGGTTAGTAGAAGATCCAGCAAAGTTACTGCATCAGCAAAGTGAGAGTATCACTTAGCCCCAAAACAGTTACAGTTAACGTGACATCCGTTTCTCACCTTCCAATACTACCAGCGGTTAAAAGCAAACCCCCAAAATGAGGCCCTCTAGCTGCAATCTTGATTTCAGTAGACAGCGATTTGTCAGGCAGTCTTGCCATTGTCGAGGTCCATTTATCTCGTCTACGTTTTCGTTATTTCAATGGGGCTGAAATGGTAAACCTTTTTAAAAAATAACTGAAATCTAGCATCCGCTCTTTGTAAGCTCAGTTGCTTTTATCAAATAGCAAATCGTCACGGTCTCTTTGTACTGGGCAATCCTTATCTGATTTCTAGTAGTAATTTTCATCTGATGGAAGAAATCACTTAGATGATTTATTTGACAAATAACTTCATTCACGTGATTACAGTAGCCACTTATTTCCTAACCGATTAGGGTAAATAATTTGACACCGACTCGTGCCAGGAATATTTAGTTTGGCAGCTGTGCGCATCCCGATAGTCGCCAGTGCCACAGAATACCACTCACAATGGCAAGACGACAAACGCGTATTTTTTACCTCGAGGAGGAAGGAAAGTGCTGAGATAGTAAAAAACAGAGCATCTAGAGCATCTATGGCTGCATTATCCATAGGATTAAGGGTAAATTGGGAAAGAGGTGGAGCTCAAGCACAGAAATGATTGCGGGGAATATATCCATTTTATTAAAAGTAGCATCCTGCCATCTATCCATTGAATGTTTACTATGCTTGGCCTCCATATGAGATGTTGAAATTTTCAAAAATGTTGGTACTTTCAGCCCTATTGTTCGTTTGAACTTAAGTTGTTCAAATGCACTGGCATTTAATTCAATGAATTATATTCCGTTTTGCCTCAGATTTCTTATTTTGGGAATCTGACTATCACCGACAATAAATTATTCATACACAGGGATAATAAAGAACCTGAAGCTTGTACTTCTATCGCGTCGTCTGAACTCTGGCCTTCAGTGCCACAAAGTGTGCCAGTTGGATTATATGAATAGTTTAATGCAGCGATTGGATATTGAACTGGGAGTTCCTTAAGTTCTAACTTACGTTAAAACAAAGCACCAGTAGGTTATCATTTCATTTTTCCTCCTGAAACCTAAGTTTCCTCAATAAGTTGTGTATCGAAAAATATTAACTGAATGGTTTTAGCTCAGACTCACTGAGCTGTTTAAAAAGACCCAGGAAGAAAGATGCAGCTCAACAGATACCTCCATTTGTATTGGCTTAAGTCATTAATGTCATAAGCCACCGTATAAGGGTACAAATGGAAGTTAATAAATTGGATTTCTGTTATTTGTAAGTGCTTGTTTTATAATGTTAAATACCTCTAATATTTTGGGAAAAGAAATGAGTTTCTGCAAGAATTTTTGGAATTGATTAATGGGTATTATTTAAAGGCTTTCAAGGTCGGTATGGGTTCAAAAAGTTGCCAAATTTGACAGCCCCAGTACATTAATTGTACTAAGTTTTAGTGCTGTTGCATTAAAATGGAACTCTTGAAGGCTACCTGAAGCTCGTAACAGGCGATTTGAACAGCAAGGTGACATGGCTTCAGAAGCGTCTGAGTTTAAAACCCATTGTTGAATACATTGAAATGCTGATAAACTATGCTAAGAAACAATGAATGAGGTGCATCTGATGTCGCATTTATAGTAAGTTAATCAGTGTCTTATAACTCAGTATCGCCTGAATGTAGCTATGCTTCTGCTTTTTCCTCTTGACGCAAAATTGTTACTTTAATATATCCTGCGCACATTTAAGACGTTGTAGTAAAAATGGAAATTGGCTTTCTTGTTTGTAAATACCAATTTCAAAGTGGAGATAGCATACGTGTTTGTGCCTGAAGGCTACTTTACATTCGCTTTCGTTGGAGTACCACCACGCCCGACGTTATTAAATTGGAATGAATATTTAAGAAGGTCACATATTCGCCATCACCTTTAATGTTTGTGCGAGGTGAAGAAGCATGTACAAAGAATCAGGCAAAATAACTAACAAAACAACTTTTCACGCCATAATAATTGATGATACGCCTTTTACTTATTTATACTGTGGATTAAATAGCAATCCCGGCTAATCTTGAAATAAGTTATTGATATGAAGTTTTCTCATAACTTCGGTAAATTATGCTTCCAACACATAACTAAACGAATCCTTTTCTTAAAACAAGATTTTTAAGTGGTGTTACTTTATATTCTCCAAAACTACAGCAATATTGTGCCTAGTATTTAATAATATCTTATTTATCACTATCTCTACACCTCATTTCTCAAGACATTTTAAAATCTGACACAGTATTTCTATCTCTATATTACTAAAACAAATTTGTTTGCAACTAAAGGATTTGTAATCCCAGATACTCAGGCGCCTGAGATGGGATGATAGTAAATTCAAGGCTGCCCTAGGC
>CABFON010000184.1:0-13542 GCA_900683695.1 Echinococcus oligarthrus
CCTACCGCCATACCGTTTCCGGAATTTTCTGATGATGCCGGAGGGGTTGGTCTTTACGATCTCACACGTGGGAAACCGCTTTCGTCACCACACATTGTTGCAAGCACGCACTAACCCCGTGATCTGTGATCTTGATCTCCAGGCCGTCTAGACAGGCAGGCCTACTATTTATACAACATGCCCCATCCGCGGAGGCGGCATTTCTTGTTCACGGATGTTAAGGTCCATTTTGGAACAAAGGCTTCAGAATATGATATACAACTGTTAGCTCACAAACTGTCGCATAAATAATGTGACAATGCACGCTTGATATTAATAAATGACGTGCTGATCTAAGCAAAGCAAAAGCCGTCCTGTTTTAATCATTTGTGATTAAATGTAATCAATTTAAATTTCTCATCACATAAACGTACAGCTTTTTTGCAAAGAAAGCATCGTGATTATAATCGTGCTGGAAATTCAGCAGCAATTTTACAATATCTCGAGTCTCTCAACATTTTCTACCTTCATAACAAGTTCCCTTCCATAGTAATGTATCTTGCTAGATCTGACGTCGCTTTTCAATCCAAAAATACAAAGTAAAATCAGAAACACATGGAAAGAAACCAAGAAATCAGACAAAAGGAATTCAAAAGCTCAGAATTTTCTGATACCAAGTGATCTCGTATGGCCTAAGCTCGGGATGCACACTAAGCCCACCTCTATTTTCCGCTTAAAATAGTAGTTGCATTAGAAGAACAAAGCTGACGTAGCAACTTTTCCTTGATAAAAACTAGTAAAATAGTTTGACATATTGGCTAAATGGAAGTTTTTTGAAAAAATCTGAGGGCATTACGTGAACAAAGTATCAGCATTAGTGACTCGGTTTCACACTTGGGGAAAGGGCATTCTTCATCCAGGTTTGACAGCCATCATTCGAATCCTACCCTTCTAATTTCAGGTATCATAAGTCATTTCTCATTAAAATTAATACCTTTTCATTGTGTTAGCATTTCAGAGATCTACAGTTATTATCGAATACATCACAGAAAAGGCAGCTGAATGTATTAAAACTAAACGACTAAATTTACTTTCTTATTACTTGTTTGGGTTTTAGCAAAATTAACCTACGTAAAAACCATAAAATCAGTTGGTTTTATCAGGAGAATCCCTTTATGAAGCAGAAAGCATATCCCTTGGTACTCAACTCGAATGGGACATATAAAAATTAATATAAATTTTTGCACAATTTGAGATTTTAAAATAGAAACTCGGGCTAATCGGAAGCTGGACAACGTGGCAGAAGTCCAGTGCGCGTATGAGAACAAATTCTGCCAACAACGTCAAAATAACCAAAATAAATCCTATGTTTCCACTTGAGAAGAACCATCTCACAATCGAAACTGAACTATGTAGCTAGTCAACAAAATAGAGCGTAACTATCTGCCATTCTTTAACAATAAAATGTAGGCGGGTCCCAGCAAACACTTATAAACATAGAATGATTTATGTGTATTGCAAAAATGACTAATGCGAACAAATGACCTCAAGGAAATACCATACAACCTTAGCAATGTAAATGGGCAGCGGTGATTCATGCATTGGATAGCTAGATCGCAAAATATTGCAGTAATTCTGGGAATACACGTTTAGAAAAACATGCGCGGTTCTACGAGCAATGCTTACATCTATAGGTACGAAGTTTGAAAAGACATTCGGTTGCCTAAACGCCAAGATCGAATAAATGGGTGGAAGTATCCAAGTTTAGACAGACATGGAAAAAATAGCCGAAAACTCAACTTAAAAAGGAGTTAAAAAGCTTTCTAGAATAAATAAAGAACGAGGAAATCATAATTTCGCGATCGAATGTATAACCTTAACCTAAACTAATCCTGAAGATAATATCATAGAAAGTAACTGCCATATTTGGTCAATCTTTATCTTTTTTCCATTTACATCTATAACCATAATTAGCAGAAATGAAATGTTTCGTCAACAGCGATGTCCATTTTGAGTAGCTGTTAGAAAATATGTGCTCCCAAGAAAGGCCTTGTGGCATCGCAGGGTTTTATACCTGATTTCAGCTTGAAGGCGATGGCAGCCAAAGTCATGACCCGGTAGGGTGACGATCAATTGATCTCCTTCTCACATCACGGATACAAAAGCTATTGTTAAGCAACTAGGCTAGTAGTGCTCGGCAAAAGAGCTCTAAAATTTCAAGAATTTCGTGGTGTTTTACACTCTGGAAATGTAAGGTCCTCTCAACAGTACACTTCGGCCATTCAATGATCGAGGAAAAGAAAAATTAGATTAATTATTAAATTATGATCAAACACTCGTGGTATATTACTTTCAAGTCTATATCAAAAACGAATCCACATGGCACTTAAAGAGCCCTTTACATGGTGAGAAACTTTAGGACATTCAGGCGACCCAAGCAGGCGAAGATCATGTCAAATCTTGAATCAGTAAGGAAAATGTACTGTGTGTGAAGGATAACGGGCTGTTAGCAATCCAAACTCAAGAAAATTCCATAAAATTTAGTATTTGTCACGAACCACAGTGCACTGGCACTATGATAAGAATAAATGCCAAATGCTCACTACGCACGTGATTCTTCCATTTATTTCGGTTAAGCGGAAAGTACAGAGCCGGTGGAGGAAAGCATGTCCATTATCTTTTGCAGCCACAAAGTAACCCGGTTAAAAGGTCACACTTGTAAGCTTTTTGTATCTAAACCATCCTATTAAAGGACTCGAAAGTGGGAAGCAATTTGCGAAACAAAGTGCAAATGTCAATGATGAAAGCCTTGTATATAAATCAAATTTTTTTAACCAGTTGTTGTTGAAGTAAAACGGGATAAATAAACATTTCGTACGAACAAAAAACATTAGCCTAACCAATGAAATTAAGAAAAAAACTGCTTTTAGTAAATTTGTTAAATTTTTTGAGGGCAAGCTGAGGCAAATCTAAAAATATCAATTTTATGGGCAAAAATATATCTTTCCTAGAATGCGCAATTAAGTCATCAACTTTTAAAAAGCCACAAAATTGCTAATTCCCCAAGGAATGATTAATTTAAAGTAGCATTCCCTTTCTTGCAATCGTCCAAGCTTGTATCTACAATCATCAACAGATATGGCCGCAATTTCTCCACAAATTTTTGTCAATTTCTAGTAACCATCTGAACTATCACTTATAAGGTGACCAAAAATCTTATAACATGGCATGATGTATTAAAATATCATAATTTAGTTTTAAAATACGATTGCCTGTATGTCGATCTAGGGATACAGCGGTTTGTACTGCAGTCTTACTTTTTTTCCTCTAATTTCGTTCTTTACACCTTCTTTCGAATGACCTAGATGGCGGTAATTTAAGCTTGTCTGCTCCACAAATCAGGTCAAACTCGGCCTCAAAGCTGCAGAAAAGTGTGGTTCAATTTGCATAACATATGAATAATGTGTTTCCGTGGAATTTATTACCTATTTTCAATGGGTTTACAAAATGCGATTTTGGTGACGAGCCAAAGATAGACACATCAGATCCAGACTGACCTCCTGCACTTGTTAACCGTGAAAAATCAGGTCACTATTACCACGTTGAGGTAAGTCCTGACTAATCCGCCAATAGCAACTTTCCGCAATGTAATTGTTTAACGTAAGTAATGACAAAAAACCTCGTTAAAAAACCCATTAACTAGAAGAGGAGGCCAAGCAAATACGTGCCATATACATTTACATAGGGCAATATGGTACCAGAACTACCAACTTATTGGTCTACAATTCTTTAATGCATATCA
Source organism: Echinococcus oligarthrus (assembly GCA_900683695.1). NCBI lineage: Eukaryota > Metazoa > Platyhelminthes > Cestoda > Cyclophyllidea > Taeniidae > Echinococcus > Echinococcus oligarthrus. The sequence continues at coordinate 3,782 of CABFON010000184.1, forward strand.
CAAAAGCACCCGTTTTCAGTGGTATGCTGACTAACCGATTTGTGAGAGGAAATAGATTTTAGTTTGCAAGGCTCATAAAGCGAAGTAACCAAAGTATTTGCTATTTCCAATGATTCTCCATTCTGAAATTCCGTGACACCAGTTTAGCACTAGAAGATTACGCTGGGTGTGTGGATGGCAGACTGTAGCCGGGATATTTCACTTGTTGAAGGTCAAATGAAAGTTGCGGTTGAGACATGTCAAGTCAATATAAGCCAAACATGAAACAGTCAGGTCTAGTCGTCCGAAAGTATGCTCCACTCTCATGGGTTGCCGCACATTGGTATAGGGGAAATTGATACCTCGCTCATAATTTGCCATGTCATGCTCTTTACCTTGGTGCTGGACAAGCGTATGCAAAATAGACATAAGCGAGATAGTAACGAAGATAGTTAAGGCTAGGTTTTTTGACTTAGAAGGTAATATATTTTGCATGAGGAGTTCGTAGCAAGCCCATACCTTGTCGTAACGGAATCATACAGCATTATAATATTTTAATGAATAAAGCGTTTCAAGGAGGCTTCTGGAGTTTTCTTCCTTTTCATTATTAAAAAACCCGCCCAAACCTATTTTATCACCTTGTCTATAGCATTCACATTATTAGAATTATTCTAAGAAGTAACTACGGTGGTATCAAACTAAACCGACACGTCTACTTTCGCTACAGTTACAATAGTAATGCCCTTTCAAGTGATTTTTTAATCCCAATACTTTTTTTAATTAATAAAAGATTATGAATAGTGAATAGCAATGTGATTTTCAAACATCATGTTGGTAACGTCGACTTAATTAAAAGTATTTTCCAAACTAAGTGAGTTTATTCATGAAGAATGAATTTTATGGCAGCATTTTTCGATTTATTCTTAAGTTACTGCGATCAATTGAGCACCAGCATAAAAAACGGCTTTTACGACAAGCAATATGGACTGTTTATGTCTGACGACTAAGAAAAGGGGTTAAGTGAATTTATCAGTGCCATTAATGTCTGTGTTTCTAAAGTTTAAATTTTGGCAAATATAGCGCTCTTGTATGTTAGACCTTAAGTAATGGAGGACAAAGTTCAAGAGCTGTTTCGGTAATACGGAACTTAGCAAACACTCGGTGCATAAGAACTCCAAGTGTTCCACGTGGAAATACTCCCACTTTGTAGTTCAGACAATTAAAAACTCAAACTTCCATACTAAACCTTTACCTTTTCAATCTGTTATCAGAACTAAGTCCAAAAATGCGTAAATTAACGAGCGACAACTTGAAATAGATACTCAGCTTAAGTAAAGTAAATAATACAATTTTCAAATCAATTCTAAGCTCTGCGGAGTGAAGTCGTCCACCCCTTAATACGGCATTTCGCTTGAAATCCTCGGAAAATCCTAAAACATTCTAGCTTTCTGCCTTAAATACACTCAAATGCCTTTTTTGGATAAGCAACGAAAGATGATTGGAAAATTCCTAGTCTCCACCCCGTTTGGCGTTGGATCAAACGAACAGTTATTTGACAAACAAATGAAACTTCTCATTCATACGACATCGTTGTTATAAGATTTTCCGAATAGTTAAGCTCAAATCCAACAATTCAAGTGTTGCCTTGTAGGATAGGGAGCCCTTTTTGTAAAAAAAAATACCAGCCAAATATTCCCGGTGGAAAAGCAAAGCAGAAAATTTCCCAATATATCAATTAGGGTCATGGAACAATTGAAATGGAAATATGAACATAAACCCTGAAAAACAGACCATTTTACCAAAGAAACGACGGCTTAATTCCACTAACGGGTTTTTTCAAGCGTGATTACAGCATTCATTCAAGGAGAGGTCAAAAGACCAAGCAGGAAAGTCAGCTTTGAGTTGAATGATCCTGGAATTACTGCTGATCTATATCCCCAGGGTGATTAAGTTTTATTGAATACCTTACTGCAAGAAAGTAAAATGGTAAGGATTTGGGAACCATTACTGCAAAAAATATGAATTATTCTAAACATTACTCTTTTACTTTGAAATTCACGGGATGGATAAAATATAATTGCCCAAACGATTCTGCACGGCTTCCATAACATCCTAATCTAAACATTTCATTGTGCCAATGCATCAAGTCGTAGCTCCATCATGAATTAAATTAGATCCTTTAAGCCAATCGCAAGGCGGCTGAAGACTAGTTTACTTCATTTGCTCCTGGTGAAATCGTAATTTGTGTATTATGCAGTTGCAGGAAGTATCCCTTAACCGGAAATGCAGCGTGTGAAACCACGCGTAACTGACTTCGCTTTTGAAATGGACTTCACAATGCTACATATCTTTGGCAAAAAATGACTATTGAAGTGTTAGTGATTTGGAAAATAAATCCTGCTTACAATAGAACCGCAGTAGAGGGAAGGGTGTTGCCGATTTTAAATGGAATTTTTATGAGACACTTCAAATAAGCGGGATCACAAATAAGTAGACGTTAGAAGGTGGATAATGAGAGGAGGTGCTCTTCACGACAGTATTAAATAAGCAAACAACTCCATGAAAATGTCGTCATATTTTCGAGCGAAAGTACAAACTAACTCCAATTTGTGGAAAAGACTACAAACCCAAAGGTTAGAACATTAATTTTTCCCTAAGTTAATCAGAAATACAGTTTTATTTGATTTCAAGAGGATTTAAAGCAGTTAAAGTTAATTAAAATCTCAAGTAGGTATTTGTAAAACAGTAACCCAGCTTGAGGGAATTAATCCCAGAAATCTTACAGCAATTTATAACATTTCATCCTATTTTACAAATGCAGAAAAAAATGTTTTAAGTTTGTCACTTATCTATATAAAATATGCATTGCCGCCCTTGAGATGACTCCATTTTGCTCTAATGTGTGCCTGCTGGATCAGTTTATAAGTTCTTATGGCTGTTAAAACCTGTAGGTTTTCATCAACCCCCCTTGCCTGTAGAGAAACCACAACTCAACTCAGAGGAGATTATTTGTACTTACTTTTTCGTAAATTTGGTCACTTAGGTTCTACGTAATTCATTTGTTTCAAATGAAGCATTACACGACGGTACAATTCCCCCGAAATATATTATCACATCCATTTCGCCATGCGACCGCCTTATTTGTTGACAAAAATGGCACGAAGCCCGAAAAGATTTTTCACGATTTGCTACTTAAATAAATGATAAGCTTGTTTGCTTAGTTTTGGATGAAAGAAAGAGCAAAGGAATCTTCGTCAAAAAACTAGATTACTTTTCACATGAATTTTGGATGATTTGCGCTAAAGGCAAGTAACAAGTAGACTACGGAATGCGCTTAAAAAATCTACTGGTGGATGATGAAATATTGCGCAGAACCACAGCCACGAAAATTTTATAAAAGTAAAGGAGGCAACTCACTTCATAATCTGTGACATCGTCTCCTTTTTCGAGTCAGCATGAAATGGCAGTGTACCAGTAAGCATTTCATACATGAGAACACCAAAGCTCCACCAATCAGCAGCTGGACCGTGTCCGCGGCGGGTGATGATTTCAGGCGCCATGTACTCCACAGTTCCGCAAAAGGAGTAAGACTTGGAGCCATCTGTGCCGTCGTGGAGAGCCTCCTTGGATAAGCCGAAGTCTGTCAACTTAATATGCCCCTCCTCCGTCAGAAGAATACTAAAGTAGATGAAATTTTTCTTAAACAGGTCCATTAAATAAAAAAATCTGTTCACTCCAATTTATGACTAAAGAATGGATTTACCTTTGAATGATAACAGTGACACTGCTTCAAATGGTAGCAAATTTGCCGGATATGGAACATGACAACGCTTTATTAAAATGATTTGCGAAACTTTTGACCATTTCTAAGACATTGTCAAATATTCCTGCTTAGTGAAAAAGTGCAAAAGTTGTGAAGCAGGACAACCAAAAAACGCTTGAAGAATCTCTTAATCTTAGCAATAACAAATTTTATTGCAATCTTGATCAAGATCGAAAGAAATGATAGTAGCAGCATGTCAACATGTCAGTTGTTCTTCTTCTTCTTCTTCAATCAGAGAGAATTTATTACCTTAATCCCGTTTGAAAGCTTTAATTTGTGTAGGTAAAGAGACAAAATAGGATTTTACCCCAGATTCTTACCGCCATATAAATTCGCGCGTATTTTACCAAAACAAATGAACGATCTCAGAAAGTTTCATAAGTAATTCATGTACCGCAATAGTCACCGTTGTGACGAATAACTCCTTCTTGAAAAATACGAATCTGATGGGAAATAACGTAACGTGATATATTTCATCCCTACGGGAAAGAGTAGCTTTATCCACCCCCGCTTCTGCCCTGCTCTTGTTTTCTAACTGCCTATCCCTTATTGACGAAGTACGATTGTAATCATCAAGTGAAAGGGTAATTTTGAGAGAATATCTGGATGAGGATAAGGCACGCTTTAGACTTTAGATTCTAAAAAGCCTAGCCTTTCGAAGAAAATATTCGCAAAGGGCAGGGGCTAGATCTTCTTCCCCACTAACTGACTAGCCCTGCCCATTTCAAAAGGTATTTTCCTCTCACATGTTGGAGTTTAATTAAGTGGGTATGTATCAACCGCGATGCCCTTTGGCCATCAGAAAGTAAATAATTTCAATAACAGTCGCTATACAGCTGAAGAAATAAGTGAGTCTTTCAACAATGTTCCTGCTCACCTAATAAATGCTGCGATACAAAGACCCTTCCCTATCACAAGTCGAAGTGCAATCAAAGGAGCGCGTTTTTATAACTCACGTAAAAGAATTATAAAACAAATTGATAGTCTTAAAGGCATATTATCAATACGTTAATGCTTATGGTATGCAGATATTTAGATTCCCTTCTATAAATCTCCCCCTCCACTTAATAAATTGTGACATTGAGATTTGAACTTATTAGAAGTTACAATGTTAAAATGATTTAGTGTTGTCAAGAACTTTCTAAATTTTAGTAAGTAGAGATGAACATTCAAGTAGTAACTGCCAAAAATAAACGCCTAGAAGTGGATGACCGTTTCAGCATCATCCCCCAAAGAAGAATTAAAAACTAATCAAATGTATCCCAGGTTTTACTAATCGCATATAAGGTGGATGAACATGTTCGAATACCACATTCCTTCACTGAAATTAGTTGGTTAAGTAATTTCAAAGTATTTGAACGCTCTGTTCACATTTTTACGCGCCAAATTTTGAACCGCCAAGGGAATAGAGCATCTGTCAAATTCTCAGTCCTAATTTCGCTCTCCAAATTCTTACATCTCAGGTAAAATGACTAAATCTATACATTGAAGGCTCCTAAACCCTATATTCTATGAGGTAGTTAGAAAATATGAAGGTATGCTAGGTGAATTATGGGTACAATTGCTTATTCACTAGATATTAGAAAGGACTTTAGGTCCATCGACGCAACATAAAAGATGCACAAGAGCATTATCCAGACTAGTAACAGTGTGTTTCGTTATTCTATTCTGTCGGTGTAAAAAGATGCTGCCAACTGACTGCAGAAGGTACACCTGATACGTAAAAATATAACCTTTATGGGGTATACAAATGAAAAAAGGTAACAAGGGTTAATAAGTATAAGGGGGGCAAGGTGAAGAGTGCTTACGCTTCCGCTCTAGATGGCGCAATGCGATTTAGTTTTTGGCAAAATACATTTAATTACATGGGTGCCAGCCAGGAGCAGAGTAAAACCTCAAGTCAAATTTATGGCAAGTGCATCACCTTATATGTGAATAAAGCTGGATGCTACAAAGCATGTCGCAATTTTGCGCTGTCTAAACACCAAGATTAGAGTGAAGATGGGGCCTCAAAATGGGCTGGTTGCGAAACATGGTGTTTCATTTTGGAGTATGGATGAACTTGAAGGGATTTTCGTGAATCCGTATGCATATAGGAAAAATAAATATGATAGCACTCAAGTCGAAGAGTTCTCCTTATCGTTTCTGTTGCAGAGAAAATATAGAAAAGTGGTGTTCTTCATGCGAATTCACCTCAAACACGATTTTCTGAGAAAGCACTATAAACTCGATAAATTGAATAGGAATAGCCGATTTGATCTTAAAATACTATCTAGCCCAGCCACTTTTTATTATTTAAAAATGTTTTGGTTGTCATTTTAGCATGCCGTAGAGGCTAATTCTATCAAAGGAATATTATGTTTTGGCCGATCTATCTATTACAGCGTTATTAATAAGCTGCTAAAATACAAAGTTCTTGGTGAGAAGTACATCAGTTCTCGTCCAGAGGCAGAGAACCCCAAAGTTCCCCGTGTTTTTTATTTTATAACAGAAAAAATTCCCTAGGTATTCTTCATTTCTTGTTCGCTTATTAAGAAAAAATGGAGTCGCCACTACATTTGAAGCATGGGTGTCGAACAATTGAGACGGTCTACTAAATTACAATCAAACCACTTTAAAAAATGACTGTATTGTAAACAAAAACTCATCTAACAATCATTAAGAATTGCCAAAGAGTATGCCCTTTTACCCTCGCCAATTAAAGCTCTAAACTCAAATGGCACACATGATTAAGAGGATAAATGAAAGTAGTAGTCGAATGGATGAATGAAATGATGCATACACCCTGAGGTGTCTATATTAGACACTCGCTATGCCACATGCTCCTTCTCTAGCACGCAAGGTGTGACGCTATACGTGTGTCTTCTACATATTTGATTTGGTATGAGCGCGTGCAAACAAGCATTGATGATGCAAGGCAGTTGCAACCTAATGCGGTAGGCTTTAGCAGGTTTCTTGTCTCTTCAGTCCGCATCAGGCAAGGGTTTCCGTCAGAAAGATGCCGCGTACGGTAAATCATGCGTCTACTTTAAGTTCTTTATATAATGAACGAGGATACAACCAAGCTTATAATTAAACCAGCAGTTACTTTTGCTTGATAGAAAAGTGTCGGTTAGAAATAAAATTGCCATCAGCATCCTATAAATACATTATAAGGTCTTGGACTTAGGCTATTTCGTAATAAAATAAAGCATCGACACCCCTGCATATTATATCTTCTAAATTGATAATGCTGGCGCGCAAGTTTACTTCAGTTATTAACGATGTGTTTCCCACTCCTGCCCTGTTGCATTCATTTTGCGAAAAAAACGCAATGACGCATGGCTAATCTAATCGGGCTGTTGAAGTGGAAAACATATTAAAGGGGATTGACTTGAATTACTTAAGAAGTAGTGTCTAGAGCACAGTACCATAAAAAAGAGTGGAAAATCCCACAAATTATGCAGACGTATCTGACAGCTTCTGACGATACCAGGTAAATATGGCATTAAAGATCATAAAAGAGGGATAAAATGCCAGTTGTAGCATGAACAGGGCATAACGGAAAGATGTGCTTAAAAAACATACTTTTCTGGTTTGAGGTCGCGGTAAACAATACCAAGTTTGTGAAGATGATCAATGGCGACTGCGATTTCAGCCAAATAAAACATGACGTCCTGTTCCGTGAACATGAGCTACAGCAGCACAAACACAAGTAATATTAGGTTAAGTTTCGTATGCAGATTTAAACATAAGGAAGGTACCTCCTTGGCGAGCCGCGAAAACAAATCCCCACCCTTAACAAATTCCAAAATAAGGTAAATTTTTCCTTCGGTTTGGAAAGCTAAAGTCTTAATTACATGAAAACTAAATCGAACCATAATTTAGGCTGACAATAAATGGGTGTTTCATCCTAGCCAATATATCGCGCTCAGTTTTCGAACGCATCCGATCCTTAACTACAAAAAGTCAGCAATCACAACGTAACAAACCTTTAAGCACAGCCTTCTTTAACACTTTCATTGCGTACACCGTCTGACTATCCTTGCCATTGATCTTCTTAACAAGGAAAACCTACGAAAGCATAAGCTTGTAGAGATAATATTTCCACCTTTCCAAAGGACCCTTGGCCAATAATCGAGAGAAGCTCAAAGTCAGCTGGAGATACTTTTCCATCACTGACTTTTAGAGATCCTATGTCAACCTCCGTCTCGTTGTCGTCGCAGGGCTGTTAATTATGTCAACAATGTGATGAATTTCAATTACCTGTTTGTCGTCCACATACTCTCCAATTGAAACCAGCTAGAAGCACTCATTATTTTCTAAAAGTACTATACCCCCTTCTTTTTGTCGTCCGGGAATGGCTCGATTAGTGGAGCAAGAGGCATATTTCCCACGACTCAAGAAAAACGTGGCTCCAAAAGTCGCGCCTATTAAATCAAACCAAAAATTCGTTTGTGTAAACAAATTTTAGGTAATATTGTGCATTTAAAAAGGCGTCAAAAATACTAACAGAATTAGGAGTCACCAAATCAGATTTACAATGATTTAATGTTGTAGTGTTCCTAGCTTAGTGATAAAGGCAGAGAAGACGAATGCCTAACCAAAACGCTTTTTTATTACCAAGGCAATGATCAGGGGTTTGTCTCCAAAGTTCCTATGCTAAATTACATGGTCCGTAAATATTTTGCAAAAAAATTAGCCTTTACTTCAGCGCACCAAAATTCCCTGAAGATGAAAGAAGACAAAGTACTCAGGGAGAATATATATATTCAGCACGGAGAAGGTGTCTGGGCTACTGGCATGGCTTAAAAGGCCAGCCCACCCACCGAGGTACAAGGAGGCTAGTTCGAAGTACAGAAGTGGTGCCTCATCAGAACCGAGGGATAACCCACTATCGTATTACATTTACAGTGTTAGTTAGTGATACCTGTCGCATAAATTAATCTCATCATGTAAACAAGCATCCTTTTTTTGTAAATAGAATCTCCATGAATATGTAGTGTGCTGACACATCTAATATAGTTGTGCCTAACTCCTCTTCTTAATATGACTTCGATAAGGCAGATGAGACATATTTAAAATGTCAATTTACTTGTTTAACTGACATTTCAAGCTACTTCATCCACAATATTTTCAACTACTTCTCCTCCTACCTACGAGTTTCGACTTTTTGTTCTGAAAGACTGGGTAGCAAAGGTCAAAATATGCTGTAATAATGTAGCGCCTTACAAACTTGTAAGGATTCTTTGGTGGAATTGGTAGTAGTCACCTCTTCGTGCATTGACGGCGCATTCCCAGTCTCTAAATTGCTGAAGTTACCGCTCTCTGCGTCTAATAGGTGTATTCATGTAACCGTATATTATATGTATATCTAGTTTGACTATTTTATAAAGGATATCTTCAGCCAAATTATGTATGTTGGCAATTAACGTAAGGTATGCCTACCCTGCTAGAGCCATTAAATAAGCCTGTAACTCCAGAATTTGTCTCAACAACCACTCCATCCATCCCATCACAGTATAGTTTGTCTCTGAAATGCTAAATCACATCAATCCAAGCAGTTTACACCTTTTATTCCAGCTCTTACATTTTTTGGTAAAGTACGTACATATCCGTACCCAATTAGTTATTCTGGTCCCAGTAATGCAAATCGTATCCCACCAAACAGTTCTTGTTCTTTATTTTTATGAAGTAAAGCACAAGAGTAATAGGGGTCACTCCAAAATGCAAGCTAGTTTTGCACTTGATAAGACTCTACAGTTGCATAAAATAATTTTCACAGGAAAATTGAAGCAGTTGGTTCGCGTACTATTTCCCATAACTGGTATGAAGTGCCTTGTGGAAATAAGCGGCATTAAATGGTAACGCCCTGAGGCCTTTCTAAAGACGTCAGAAGACATAATACTCGGAGCGAATGCTTTTCTCGACGCACAGAAGGAGTAGGGTCTACTGGCCCAGCCCAAAGATCAGGCTGCCC
>CABFON010000185.1:0-13532 GCA_900683695.1 Echinococcus oligarthrus
GCCTATGTCAGTTTCCGGGTAGAGTGTACTACCTGACGCAGAAACGGCGCTTCATCAGTTGGCGGATGACTAGTTCCGAGGAATTCGACAATACACAGATTCACCGAGTCATAAGGCAAGCTTAAGCAACATATATCTCCTTTTCTCCTCAATGAACATACCTAGTCACCCACGCATGTTCAAGGACGTCCTTGAGCTACAAAATGAAGAATAGGCAGGACTTTCAGATTCATAAAGAGGTGAAATAGTTATTTCATTTAAAAAGAACTGCTATCCTTCAATTTTAAATAATGTTTTATTTGAGAGTAGTGCAATTAACAGCGCATTTGGCTCAAAATAACTATTAGATGTCACTGTTGGTTGCCTAGCAACCAAACATACCGATATTCTTTTCTTAGGATCGACCTCAATCATGGCTCGGAGGAGGGCTTGGCAGTCGGGAGGAACGAATGGGGGAATTAGAAAACTTCCCTTTTTCACCTTCTCCAAAAGATTGCGTAGATTTTCATCGTCAAAGGGAAGAGCACCCTAAATTAAAGGGATAGTAGTACATGAAGCCGAAAATCCACTCGCATATTTCGGACCTATAGACTCCTCTTTTACTCTTTCTAGGAACCTTCTAGTTAAACGAGTTACTTTGTAAATCAGGATAAGGAGACTATTTCTTGGAATTTGTGGTAAGAGATGCTCCTGACATGACTGTCTCAGCTTTAATTAATAAAAGGAAAAGGCAGCCTCTACGGGTTGATAAGGTCCACCCCGTTGTCTTTCCTTCAGTGCACAGGAAAACCTACAGACCGAAATATGCATGAATGGTTTCTTAAATCCGGGGATTCTTACTCGTCCAATCCTCCACAGCCCTTGTAAGCAGCTCCCCTGGGCTTTGCTAAACGATTGTTGTTTTATGAAAGAATGGAAGATTATTTATTGTGGAGAGGGAGGGGAGTTAATCGGCTTTTAAGTGGGCTGAGGTAGCCCTTGAAATGCGACCTACCACTAGTAGGGCGTAGAGAATGACGCCACACGACCAGACATCAGCCATCCGACCGTCATACTTTTCACCCTGAAAAAAAACCAAACTAACTATCAAATTATGATTTAGCTTGACATACTCACTCCCAAATTTAACTCATCTTAGTAAATATCATTTTGGAACCGAAGAAAAAATACCATATTTCTGTCCCAGTAACAAGGCAAGCATAAAATAAGATAATTTTTTCCGAATCCTTCTCACCCGGAAAAAACGGCTTTCGTAGCATTAAAAAATAATATTTTAGAACTATTGCCACCTTCTAGTTACCTGTCCTTTTGAAATTGGCTTTAGAACAAGCAAAGGTACTGGAGCGAACATAGAAAGTCGGTAGCTCATTCGAGGGCAAAAAGTTGGACGACATGGGGTTGTTAGACAGTTGGAGAGTCCATTTTCCCAACAAAATGTGTACAGAGTAGAGAAGAACGCTACAACAAGAATGTCTGGGGAGAAATAAATCCCAACGAAAAAGACCATTCCGAGGAGAGTTACGCAGGAAGCAGACCGTCTACTCCTCTCTCGCTCTCTACCTCCCTTACGTCCAAATATTCTTTTTCCAAAGACACATGACTGTTTTGGGCGTAAAATATGATCATAACTCTTTTTCCACACCTGAACTGATCCGTCTACATTTCAAGTCGGTGTTGAACAATCTCTCCAATGGAGAATGCTTGTGGCCAGTAGTCGGTAGTGAAACCAGACCGTGTCTTTTCGTCTCGGTGGTCAGTAATTAAGGTTGGTACTTTTGTTGTATTAAAATGGGAAAAATTAACTTCAGGAATGACATGCCTGTATGGCTGTTCTGTAATTTGCATTCCGAAAGAATATACTAGTTAGTTTTCATCACCCTGAAATGGAAGGGAGGATGCAGTTGTTGAACTCTTAGTACGTCGGACACGGATTTCAAAAAGTGCACATCAGTGAGGAATTTGAATTTTGTTTCTTTTAGCTTCTACGGCCGCTGAGGTTTAAAATTTCTTTGTGATACCATGATTATACCGTAAGAGACTCTGTTTGAATGCCTTACTATGGCCTCAAGGGGAGACTTGTAAACGAAAGTGGCAAACAAAAGCATTCTCGGGAGTTGCGAATGGTTTAATTTAAGATTTTGTGACAGACAGGTTACTAAAGCCACGTTCACTTTTGGAATGCTTCCTTTGATTCCTTTCAACTTTGCGTTCAAAAGCATCGGGCTTTAGCAATTTGAAAACCTCAATTGTGGAGTTACCTAAGATATGCAACTGTATCATCGAAGTTGCAGTCAAATGTTTTCTCGTCTCTATAAAATTCGGTAGCCACATTTCCTAGCATGTGGGCTGGTTTTAAAAGCACCGACTGTGTTGCAATATTTAACGCGGAAGACCACTTGACTACGCAAACTCTTCAGCACCTTAGAGTGCCATCGTCTTCTTTCCATAACAGAAGACCTACAGGCTTTCCAAATACACATGATGACTATTTTTACTCTTCGTAGTACAAAATAAGTTGAGTATGAAAGCATTTAAGCGGAAACGAGAGCACCACCGATTATTCATAATTCAGCCTTGAAGTTGTTATCTAAGTACTGCAGATTTGCTTGAAAGGGAAAGCCGACACTGATATTTCGGAAGACAATAAGATTTATAAAGGAATACTTTCTGGGGGAACTTATCTTTATTACATCTGCGCGCTGTGGGCAGGCTGGAAGGCGGCGTCTGTTGGTCCTCCGTCAAAAACTGACTATCATGCTTTTAGGGTACTGAATCACGCCTTGTCGATTTACGACAGGCCATGGAAAAAATATCCACGCTTCGCTACTGCCGACTAATATAGGGAAGAGATTTAAGCTAAAGACTTTTGATTGAAATCTTGTATAACTTGATTTCAATCACAAATAACGTTTTGCTTGTGAAAAGTGTTTGAAGACTTATTTTCGATCTATTCCAATTCGGCCTTCAAAATGATTTTGAGCAAATTCGCTACAAGAGTCTCAGAGGAAAGTTAGTCACTGCAGCCTGCTACCCAAGAACCGAAATGTAATTTTCTTTTAAGCGAGAATTAATCAGTTTACAGTATAACTTGGGGTAACCAGTTATCAAAAATGGATGACAGACACGTCACATATGCGTGACGCCGGTGGCAAACATGTTAAAATGGCAATAAAACAGGAAAATAAAATTAGGATACCTGGGAATTAAAGAAGCTACTTCACGTTTTGCATTTAAACCAAAGCTTTTAAGCGAAAAACTTAGCTTTGTCTTCAGAGATGAAAAGGAATCCTAACAATACCATTCGCGGTTTTGTGTCAGGCTTGAAAGGAGTGAAGGACAAATTGATGGACTTTAAAGCTTAGTGTCATCCATAAAAACATTTAAAGTCTATTTGGTTTCCCTACTTGATCTAGACGTAAACGATTAAAGTGCTTATTTCCGAGCTTTCACTCTGTCATCGCACATGATAGCCCTAAATCCTACAGAACAAATTCGACAAAAAGTTTTTGAAGATTTAGAAGCAAGCCAAACTTATTTTTCAGGGCAGCCAAGCTTTAATCACGTTCATCGGTTTAAAAGGAAAAAGTTGCTCAAAAAGAGGATGAACTGAAAGTAAGAGGAAGGTAATGGAGACATCCGCAAAGCGTGCCGTATTGATAGTCCAATACTTATCCATCCTTGCTTTTAAATTCATGCAAATAAACAAGCCCATGCATTTCACATATTTCAAATAGTTCTAACAATCGACTGTAACAGGATTTGTGCGAAAAGGACAGGAACCCTTCACCACCTGATAGTTTGCCAAACAAAGGAGGTGACGCAAGACCCTCATCGGAACCTGCTGGATATATCACTTCCATTGAATTTAAATTTCTTCTCGCTGGAGTAAAAAAAATTAACAGAATTACTATCGGCGATGCTAAGGATGATAGACACAACGGAGCAATAGTTTGGTTTACATGCTAGCACTCAGACTTTCAAAATCTCCCATGATTCGGCCTTCACGTTGATTGCATCTTCGGTTGCCGGACAGCTAAATTTCCCGTGCGTGCACTCTGCCTCAAATCCTTAATTAAATAGAAGTTCTGCTACAACAAGTGTTTCCCTTATTAATAAAAATTAGCAGTAAAGTTCTTCAAAGTAGCTTTTACATTAACATTCTTTTTTTTCGTAACTACTTGCAATCGTCCACTTTGTAGGTACAATGTTTTAAATACTCCACTAAAAACAGATTTTATGTAGCGAACCTATCACCCAATTAGAAGATAAAACTTTGCCAAACAAGTGTACTTCTCTGAGTCAATTTTTCTTCAAACCATCATGGAAAGACAAATGGCGCTATCCGATGGGACAAGCCATCCATACTTACAATTGAAACAAAGTACACTTTTTTTCAAAACCCGATTGTAATCACGCAAAAAAGTGAAAAAAGGGAGTCATGCCGAATGAACGCAGCGTCGATGGATGTAGGTATCTTGACAACTCTCCAAGGCCCCAAATAAACCGTTGAAATTTTGTCTTTGTGACACTTAACAGGACTGGCCTAACATGAGTAAAACAAAGCAATTCAGCAGTCTTTTTGTTTTGGTCGTTTTCTGCAAGTTTATGTGAGAAATCGCGTAATTTATTTAAGTGAGACTCTTCATTAGAAGTGTAGGGCGCTAGTGTTTGAAATAAAGTCCAACTTTCTTTTACCTGTGTTTTATGCACGTACCGATGAAAGTTGAATGTGCTGCATGTATATTTTGTCGAAATTAAGAGCCTAGAGTAATCAGGTCACAATATGGAGACAAAAACTAAAAAACTTAGCATTTTGGTAGTAATTTACTGGTAGAGTTTAAAAATCGCGTTACAAGATAAAAGGGGAAGGAGAGAGAGAAAAAGTGAGGAAGAGCAGTATTAAAAAGAGCACAAACAACGCATGCCATGCGGGACAACAAGTTGGGGTTATTCGCTTGGCATTCCATCTTACCCGTATAACTTCCGGACATGCATAGTGGGGCGACCTAAAAATTAGTCGTTTCATGGTAGGTATATATATTATTTTTTTGCAGAAAAAATAAATATTGTTTAACAGTCCACCATTTTACAGTGAGAATAATCAGTAATTTTGCGAAAAGTTCCACCGGAACTGGATATTGTAAGTTCCTTCATTTGGTAAAATGGTTTAAGCTTAGATAATTTAATGACTTCTTTGGCGCTTATAGGTATTTCCTACAGCAAGAAATTTGGCGCAAAATAGTTTTCTCAGAAGTAAGAATTATTATGATTCTGGGAAATGCGTGGACCAAGAAAACACTCATCAAGAGGATTGTCGTGTAGCAACATCTACCAGCGAAACAAACGTACTAAATGTGAATTTACCACATTAACGTAATTCTTTCGCCCCCTAAAGCGCCTTACTTTTTCATAAAGAAATATTTGCCTCAAAACTAATCATCGAGTTAGTTAAAGATACCTACAATTTTTTAGATCGTACAAGTACCCTAAGAGCGCCCAACAATAAATGTATAGGCATTTAAAGCCCATATATTAGTACAGATAATAGGGTTCGTTTTTGTAACAATAAAGGATAGCGCCATTTCTGGTATTCGAAGTGGCGCTATGTCCGAAGCATTTTTGTCCGCGGCAGTAATCTATCCATGGTATAAATTTTACGGCACCAAATCGCGCAATCTCGTGTGTTAAGCCCGCTCGCAGGTGCACAGCGTCTATACTACGCAAAAATTCCCCAAAACATCTATCACATGCTAAAAAGCATTACAATATGCAAAAGTAGACTATTTTGGGCCTCATCATTAGACATAGACTAAGTTGAAACGACACAACTGATGCAAGAAAAGGGGGAGGATAGCATTACAACGCAACAAAAGAAGAAAATTTTCGATTAATTTACTTTTTAGCTTTGATGTAGGTCATGTAAAGGGAAAAAGGGAATATGATTCAACCCACTTTGCTTTCTTCCCTTGGTTAGGGAAAAAATGAGCATAAAATATGGCGCAGGCATCATGTATCATGTTCAGATCTACGAAAAAAGGAGAACCCGTGCTACTAAAACCAGACGTGCATCGCTAGTGTAATTAAACAAATTTGGTGGAGCATTTGATTCGTGACATAGTAGCTACTGTCACTGCTGCAGATTACGCAGGAACTGCCGCAGACTCGGACGCATTTAAAATTTATTCTAAATTATACACCTTGAAAATACCTGTCTTGGAGGAAAGATACATATAGAATAAGTTTTCATCTTATTTTAAAGTAGCTGAATATCTTGTTTATCCATACAGGCGCCTAAATCTCCACATGGGTGGACCTCCGCCCTGCAGCATAATTCCCGGACCATACTAGTACGGCAGTAAGTAGTATGTTCATCCATTCTAATTCGGATGTTGATTACGACCCGGAGGGGAGATTATTTTTTGACCATACTATAAACCATACAATTCCTATCATTTGAGGTGCTAGTCAAGCAAAAAGGACAACTTTTGGAATCCAATTAGGCACAACAGCTGCGCGGTTGGGTATCTCAGAAGATTAGCGCATCACCACGTTGTTTGCGTAAGACACACCGGGAAGTGTGTTTGTTCTATTTACCAACGCGATCTTCTCAGTTTTCGGCAACCATCTTCGATGCCATGCTTACATGCCTTTCTGCGCATTTGGCAAGATCACGAACGCTACACTATCATTCCGGATGGGGATGAAACTGGTGGGACTGAGGGGGTTATTCTTTTCTGGTGGCTTAAGGAAGCAAAAAAGAGGCCTTCATCCTAACGCATCAACAACTTTTTTATTCAATTATTACTTCCAGGTGGAGTTGGACCAATCATCCATTCGGCTGAGTCACTTTGATAGAGGCAACTCGTCGTCCTTTTGCGTCAACTTACTGAGCGTTTTTGTTTCTCGCATCATACATAGGCAGCTCCGCCAGCTTGACGCAATCAGAGCGCTTGGCCGTGCCAAACTCCTATTAACCAACCCTAATTCATTTTAATTTTTCTAACTTTTCAACTTGAGAAGTGTGATTTACACTTTCTTCCTCCTCTAATGTAAAATACATGAACGTTAAGCAGTCCTCAAAATAGGTTTATGGAGGCAAAAAAATAGGAGGAGAAGAGGGAATGAAAGGTCACAGCAACGACAGTCTCAGTGGTAGGCCTTTTTTATTACGTGGTGAATGAATTAGTTTAAACTTGAAATGCCATTATGAATGTGTCAACGGGCAGTCGGACATAAAACCTGCATGCATGCGCAGGCTCTTCGAGGCTCCAAAAACACAACTTTGGATGGGACAAACGCATGCCAAAACTCGTAGTCGCAACTAGGTAGTAGGGACAGGAACCGTGCATTACGGATTCGTCATTTCAAACAAGAGAACGTTCACTTTCAGAAGGATAGATTATATTGTAATTATGGGGGTAAGAAGCATACGTCAAGCGTCCATTGAGCATCTAGGGGATGTCGTGAGGGAATATGGAAAGGTGGATTGCCTCAAAATTTAAATTTGGTTGATAGCGGTACAAAGGCGGTTAGTAGGGTCCATAATAAATACCGGTTGTTAGCATTCTTCCACCAGTAAGGAGTAATATTTGTCTTATTTCATCTTGTGGAAGGTAGCTTTCAGACACAAATGGATAGCATCAAAAAGGTGTCTGCGCGAATTCAGTGAGCCTTCTTCAACAAATAGGAGCCAGTGGCAATAAATGAATAAAAACTTGCATCAAATACATTAAATATATAAAAAAATTGACATTAAGATGAAGTGATCGGCTCCTAAACGTAGATGACAGATTTGATCTAAAAACTGGGCACTCGCAAGGAATCGCCCTTGCCCTCCTCAATCACCACAGCTATCGTCTTCATTTAGCCTCATGGAAACGGCTTTCGCATTTATGTGTAAAATCATCATTTGAAGAAGCTAACCGGATTCATTTAAACGAGCCTTGAATCTACCAACTTTTGACATGGGGGCAGTGGTGCAAACTCGTGACTGCCTCATCTGGAAGACATAACCATTGATGAAGGGCATGCGATCGTGGGAAAAAGGATTTCATTCGAGAAGTCTTTCGTGGCGAAGACCTCAGGAAATGGAAAACTGCAACTCGTTTAGTGAATAATCTAACAAAAGGAATGGTTTGTGCGTTTATTGTAGGGGGCAAATGCACCAAGCGCCGAAATCAAAAGTACTCTAAGCGATGCAAATACCCGATTGGGCGATTTCGGTGAAGGTCTTATCTTCACTGCCATATCAAGGATGCCTGCCTTTCACAAGAAATCGCTTCCAACTGCACCGATCTTTTTTTGGAAGCATGCAGAATTTTACCAGTCATTGTAAGAGCCCAGTATTGAAAGGCCAGAAACTGCAGGATGTAGTTATATGGATCCTCCAGTTCCGCCGCCAAGCTGGCCTTGTTAATTGAACAGGTAGAAATGGGTAGTGGCTGGAAATGCGTGTAGATAGGAGGAGAAAGGCTGGATGCACTGATTGGACTGGCTAGGCAAGCCTCGGGGGATTAATTATTAACGAAAATTAATGACAGGCTAATAGTCGTGAACGCGTTCCAGGATTGGGCAAATGCAAGTGGTAAGCGAACGGGTAGTGACAAGCGACGTCGGAATTGAAATTCTTCTCGCCTTTTTTAAATAAAAAAAGTACTTCCACCAAACTCTCACTTCCTTTGATAACATTTGCTATTTCTAAAATAAATTATTCCCTAAGACGCACTCAACCGATGTAAGTGTTTACCCGGTACTTCGCTCCCATGAAAGAAGTGTCTCCGATCTGTCGCAAAAATGTTTAGACAAAATGTAACCTCTCTGCTTTTTGCTCCTGTCAGTACTGAAGGAATACCAAAAACGGCTTGATTTCTCACAAACGATTTTTGACCAATCAGAAAACGGAAAATTCACCAGAAAATTAAGCAGAATACTATGCTGAAAAAGATTCCGTAATAAAAAAGCCAGCTACTTTCCCTTCTAAAAGATAGTTAGTTTAGTAATTTATTTGATCCAAATGTGGCAACTGACTTTATCTATTCATATTTCCACTTTCGCTACCAGCGTCACATAAGAGTGACATGTGCACTTCATTCAGATTATGACAGCTGTTTTCACCAACTCGTGTAGTACAAGGAGATGAGTTGAAATAAAAGGGGGCAAAAGAGCTGTACAATTTTTTTCGATTCATGAAGAATGATTATTTTTCGCTTTTTTCTACAATTTTTGACATTACTAAAGCTAGTGAAAGGGTGGAACATCGGGATAGCTGTGGTGGTAGTCTATTTTTCCCCTGAACTTCTGTTACCCACAGCCGTTGCCATTGGATTCACCCTGTACGAAATTTAAACTCAAGGCGCAGATGATTTGTTTGAGAAAAACCAACTCCTTCATAGATGTGGGAGTATCATGGGAGCAAATAATTCATCTCCCACTCTTCAGTGCTGGCTTCAGTCATTTGCCATCTGAGAGGGCAGGCATTGTTGGGCAAAGGTTAGCCTTCATAGTGTAATTGTTTACTTTTGGTTTTAATGATGTCAAAAATGTATTGATACCCCCATGTAGAGTGCGTCCTGGTGCTTGCAATTCAAAGAGGCTTTAGCTCTTCAGAGCTGCCAAGAGAGTGCTTAACTTTACCTAATTTTCTTTTATTACTAAGAAAAGGGGAACGGTGTATTTCCTATCCAATAAGAAGGTTTATAGACAATCACGGAGACAATGCCCCTTCAAATTGTTCCAGAATATTCTTGCCACCTACCAAGCACAAAATGATGGGTTACTGTTATTTGCATCACCGAAAAACTCCCCGGTAGGTATTTCCTAATTCATCTGGCGATGGGTAAGTTGTGTGACATTGTGGAATAGCAGTCTTCCTCAACTAAAAAGACACATTAACGCTGACTAAAGATCAACTTTTAATGTTTTCCATCATTAAAAGCATAGCAACCTTGGAAGCTCCAGGATTCAAATAGGGAATGGGGGATGGCAGGGGAATATACGCGTCCGACATTCAAAATTTTGACCTTGTGTAACCTTAATTGACCCTTCACTTTTGCTATTTAAAAACCTCTAGAAAGTTGAAATAAATGGCAAATCATTAAATGACCATAAAATAGTGAAGAATTGAATAAATTTTGATAACCGTTCACTCATCATCCAGTCAGACTGTGTAGACGAGACAATTTATTTCAGTTATCTTGTAACATTCTTTCCTAATATTTAAAATGCTTTTTCCTCATAAAAAAGGATGTCAGTGAAATCTTATTAAAACAATCCCCAAGATAAAGAAATGTCAAAAGGAAAACGAAATTTTCCGGTCGATTAAACGATCTACCACATTGATTTGACTTCACAATTCTGTTTGAAAGGAAGTCAGTTTTTGTCACCAGCGCCTCCAAATTTGGGCCTTGTCACTCTTGGCAACCTGTCTAGTCCACGCCGTCCCAGTAAATACAAAATGGCATTCCCAAGTGGTTTAAAAAGGCCTTACTCACCCAACATGGGTTTGACATGACCCTCCGGTTTTACGTCACAACCAAAGCATGTCACAATGTGCCTTGAGTTATCATACCACAGGATGGACATAAACCTGTCCACTCCCTTCAAATGCCCCCTTTAAAATGTGTCCATGAGTTAGAGTTAAACAAGGTTAACTTAATTTGTTAATGCCTTGACCCTGGCAAAACCACAAATCCAGGCCACAAAAATAGAGGTCATACGGACACACAAAGGAGACCTTGACTTCGTCTAGTAGCTAACTCAAAGCTGAAGAAAAAAAAATACTTTTAATATTTCCGACGTCAGTAAGTGATATTGAATGAGCTAACACTAACCATCTATCAAATTTTATTTCATAGTCCAGCATTTTAAATGAAAAATTTGGTATATGTTATGTTCCAGTTCATTGTATAAAAATCTGAAATTTTTACTTTTGATGTGTTTTTGTCTTCGGTAATTATGACTGCAGCATCATCATAAAATTAGTATGTAACTATCCTTAAAGGCACTTAATTTCAGCGATTTAGCTGCAGTGGGAAAATAAGGATAGCATTATTAACTAGGGAAATGGAGAGCTTAATTTTTCATGTCCTTCCTAACTCACCCACAACTCGTCTCTAGCAGCGATCCTTCTGGTTGCAATGAAGCCATTCCGAAATCAGCAACTCGAATGTTTAGTTTATCATCTAGTAGAAGGTTCTCCGGTTTTAGATCTCTGTGACTAAAAAATTGAATGAATGCAGCCATTTCATTGCATGATCAAATGATAAAAGCTTCATTCACAGAGTTCGTCAATGCATAACCAATGGTAAAGAAGCAATAGGAGAGATACGTAAACATTAGTGTGTAGAAAACAAAAATTGACAGTCTACTAAGTATCTTCTGTTTGAGGTGTGTTCTGGTCTGGCCAGTCTGGAAGACGGACTCATCCCTATAGTAGATTAAACACACCCTCTGAGGTGCAAATAAATCATACCGTTTCGATCGGTTATTACTAAAGAAGTATTTATGGAAGTTATAACAGGTAAATTAGCATTCAAAGCACCACATGAGCCATGAGTTCTAATGTTCTCTGGAACGGACTTTGACTAAAGATACACACTGTCCAAATTTTTAATGTTCTAGTCTACAAAATAAATTAAAACTTGCATTGTTGCATCTTAGCCAAGGTAATTTTTGCTACATAAAATCCGTTAAATGTCCGTGAAACATATATCAGACGAAACTTTTAGGTTTTTAGCAACGATAAAAGGTGATTTCATGCATACCAGAATTGAAAGTAACTAATAACATAAAATTTTACAGCCAAATGATTAATTTGAAAATATTTCCTTATGCAGCTCAACGCAAATTGTATTTGTAGTTGTTGTGGTGCAAGATTTGAGGCCAAATAAAAAAATTCAATTCTAAACAGATTCAACACTTCAATAAGATAAACTTTAAATAGAGCCATATATTAGGTAATTCATTACCTAATATTTGAAATAATTCCAGATGTAAGCAAAATTTTTCTTCGATTCTACAACTACTTACCATATGCAGTGACTATGACAAAAGTCAATAGCTGATATAATCTGCTTAAAAAATTTCCGCGCTTCCTTCGTTGACAATCGACCTTTGTTTACCAAGTAATCAAATAATTCTCCCCCAGAAACGTGTTCCAAAATAAGGAATCTACCATAGACTCATTGTAATCATCATTACAAGTATCTTTTGTTTTCATAGACATCATAAAGACCGAGGACATGAGGGTGTTCGATCAGCTTCATGATTGCGATTTCACGTTCAACTTTCTGTAGAACGTTATCACTTAGTTTTTCACGATTAACAATCTTGACAGCAACTTTCCGACCACTTATGCAGTGAACGCCTAATTTCACTAAACCTTAAATTCATTATCATAAAATTAAAACCTTTATTACCAGTTTGTCCTTTACCAAGCGTTTTCTCCAAGCGGTAAGGACCAACGTACTGATCCTCCCTGGCCTGCCCACGCCGAGACATTGTCATTCAAGCAAAATCAATTCTTAATTATGCAAATTTGTAAGATTATAAATTCAGTGCTTTCGTACAGATGATAGTCCTGTTTTGCACAGATACATTGGCACGAGTATCTCAAAATACGCACAAATTATACTTTGAGGGCAAGTGATGCAACTTGATACACTTCAACAAAATAATTCCTACGACATTTTATCTTCATTAAGCGTATCCTTAAAGTGCTTAAAAGTTTAAAATAAAATTGGTTTTACGAGGAACCACAGTTTGGTCAATCAAGCCTTAGGAATAAATCAGGCTAGCGCAAAGAAGCAGAAAATTTGGGTTTCAAATTCATGTAGTCTCAAAACTAGTGTTATTTTCTAATTTTTCTCTTTGTAAAATATTTGTAAGCACTTATAGGTTGGATAATAGGAGCGAAATACTCGCCTTTTGAAAACAAGTGATATTTTCGAATTTAAGTGACTTTGATTAAATTGGTTGGCATTGTTTGCTTCAGTGTACTATTAGGATTGAGTGATTATAAAGTCAATGAACTTTTAAAAAGATACACTTAAAGTAGTTGCACAGAGCTAACGGCATCTATTTCACGGTGATACATAGTTTTAATTTTTCTCTACAGGCAGTACATCCTGGCTCCATTTGGAACGTAGGGGCTGCAAGTGTACGTAACCAGTGTCATGAAGGGGTTTCGTGGATCTTCCCAGTAGTTCAAACCAGGCGTCGCTTCACATCATTAACAACCTTTTCACGGAGCAAAAAGTAGAGATAAGCGAAAGGGGGGCTGTAACTTGTAGCTTTTTGTTGGGTCTTTTGCAAGTTCAGTCATCTTCAGCAGATGTTTCTCTTCCGTAATGTTAACGATTGCTAATTAGAAAATGAAACCGGATTTGCTTGCCACTGCCACCAGTGTAGCACTTCAGATCGACCTTGAAGTTGTAATAAGCCGAATTTGTGCAGAAAAACGTGCGTTAATAACATTGGGAAGAGCTACAGGGCTACTAACATAACCCGAAGGTCATACCGCCGAGGAGAAGCAC
>CABFON010000186.1:0-13527 GCA_900683695.1 Echinococcus oligarthrus
CCTCTCCCATAGGATGGACTTCAAACCGAGCTAACAGCCCCCCCAACCCTTCCGTGCGTTAATACATGGTCTGTTATACTGTAACATGCTATGACTTCGGGAAGATACAAGGCACTACAATTTGCAATGGAAATCCCGACACTTAAGCGGCACATCATAGTACCATCCAATTTTATTATATTTTGGCATTTTCGAGCAGCTTTCCTCAATAATTACTGTGACGAGACCTCATAACGGTGATTTTAAGGGTAATTTCATTAATTTTGAAGTACCAACCACCACTTTATAGTTAAAACAAGCATCTCGGGAGCGTGGTCTTATAAACAACTACCCCGATTCCAAGCATTCGCTAAAGCGTTAATGGTTTGTCATTCAAATGACTCAAAAAGGGAGTAAACAATGATGAAAGTTGTGCAATAAACAAAACCCTGTAGCAATAAATATACAAAGGTACAATAAGTGGAAGGTAGGTTACCATGTTAAATGCGCGGAAGAGGGAGGATTTCTACAAAATTCGCCACTTGGTTTCTTACCTGTTTGATTTTGACATACACGCATCCAATAAGGCGTAGTATGGAATAAACGATACCACAGGTTACAAACTAGGAAGACCAAAATAGTAGCGAACGCGGCGATACGCAGGTGAATTTTCATGCGGTCCGGCCGGTGAGTTGTCAAAGGAGGTTGTTTTTCATCCACTGGCATCTCCAATTTCACTGAAACGAACCTTCTGCAATTGGAATCATGTGGCAGTGTGTCTGAAGTTACAAAACATAAAAGTACCCGGCGCCATTTACAAAAAAGGCAAACTGTTCCATAAATAAGTAGCTAAGTAGCTTTAATGACATTATATGGTTACTCTATAGGGACATTTAAGAATTGCCAAAAGGGGACTACAGTAGCTTAGGGTATCTAGGTATCGCAAACTGTTTTCGAGAAGCTTTGAATTCATTAATCCTGCGTCGTATATCAAACTACTTGGATATAACCTAACCCTATATGGGCGCTGCATATGTGCACTTGTCATTCTCTTACGTCAGTGATGCGCACAATGTAGATGAAATGGATGTATCTCAACCAAGCTTTACACAAGCAACCACCCTGCTAAAAAAGCACAACGTTTCAACATGCCATTGCGCATGATACAAACATCTACGAGAAATATATCGCAATTTTTGCATGCGGCATAACCGTAGTGACCATTGAAGAAATTGCAACCGAGTAAGCCTTAAATAACCTAATGTAGGTGAGAAATACTATTATTAGTGAAATGACATCACTTTCTATTCAAAGTATCCATCTAATGGGGAGCATAATTCATCACCTAAGCCTCTTAAAATCTCAAGAGTTACAGCTAGGCCCAATTTTTCCAATTCAGAATATCAACACAAAAGTAGTTACGAAATGAATTAAGAGACAAGATGTATGGTTTTTTGGACTCTAATGAACCATTGTATACATAAAGCTATGGAGAAAAACGTATTTACAGAGTGCATTTAGAAGAAGTGAAATCTGAAATGAACTGCCAAAAAATTGAAAAGAATACGTAATGTTGTATCAGTAAGGCATGTCACACACCTCTGTAGCCGTTTGTAATGCCCTCAGAATTTTGGCGTACATTGCATAAGGCCTGCAAATAAAGGGCAATAGAGTAAACATCAAAAGCAAAAGAAACATCTGCGTGCACAGAAACATTAACTTCCTAGCGTACCCAAGTGCCGCCAAAAAAGGAGCGTACAAGAGCCAAGATGTGTAGTTCCCATCCGGCCGATCAGTAATAACAAAAGACTATCAAGTGCTAAGCGATCTAATCACTTCTAGGAAATATGGTCATTTTATTTTACTTCTTTTAAGATCTATTTAGGCATAGTGAGGAAGTTTTGATGGAGCAAATGAAACCAACTTATTTGAAACTACTCGTTCGGAATACACTCACAATACTTATCGATGATATGTTTTAGGTAACATGGGAATGAGAAACATTCAAAGAAAAAAAAGGATCCTTCAAGGTGAAAAACAAAGGTCGTAATAAAATATTTTAACAGAAATGAAGAAGGTAATGATACTCATACCCTTCTAGATTGTTCTTTCCAATCTGTCCGGAGAGCAAAGAAGGTGTAGACACAGTCAGTAAGGAAGAAACCGGTAGCAAGTCCCATCCACATTCCTAAAAAAACACTGTTAAATTTCTTCAGCGTTACAGAAGTTGTTTCAGAAAGTATAACACGAGATGCTTAGTTAAAAGTTAAACATGGAAAGATTGCAGTGAGAATGAAAACTTTGTTTTTGACTAAATTTGTGTTACCACAAAGCTAAACATTAGGGAACATTGTACCAGTGCAAGTAATTCGTCAATGTGACTCAGCGATCTTTGTAGATTAAAGGATGATATCTTAGATGAGATTATTTTTTGTTTAAGATTTTCCCTCTGCAATGATATAGTTCAAGTATAGACGACACTTCTTCTTACGCGGGAGCAACAGCGATTGACGTGGAAATGAGGTATCGGGTGCTGCATACTCAGTAATTGAAAACTCTCTAATTTAGAAGTTTAATAAAATAAAATTCCCAAAAATTACATAAATTTATCTTCCAGGTGTGACTAAATTTGGTCCTAAGCAGTACAGGGGCAGGTAAAATGACTTCTACTTTTGCCAATTTACAAAATAAACCCCAAAATATGCAAATAATTGTACATTTAGAAACACAAAACAACCTGAACAGTTTCCTGCACATAAAACAACTCACCAATTATTCCGATTTCAAATTTGTAAGTGAGGAGAAGGCCCAACGGAAGGCCAACGACGTAATAGCCTAGGAATATTGTGATGGCACCCAAAAATTGTCGCCCGCATGCCAATAAAACGGCCTCCGAAACACCCTTGAAGGAAAATGTGGTTTAAGCTAAAATATTTCACCTTTCAAAGCAGTAGCAAGGCGCCTATTTATCCAGTTAATGCGCATAAAAGTAGATGCAAAGCATTTAAAATAAAGCATTGATAAATCTGTTTGGCTTAAAGAATTCGGTATAATTTTACTCATTGCTCAAAAAAGGTATACGATCGAAAAATGAATACACAAATGTTCCAACATATGATACACAAAAAATACTGACATCAGTATTCATACTACATCATTCCATGACCGATAAAACGAACTCGAGATAAGAATAAGAATATATTAGGTGATTCACATTCAGCCGATTAGCATTAAACTTGACGCAACGCTTCCGGTAGATAACGACTCGTAGTGTTTTCTTAACCAATGTTCAAGTACTATTTAACATAGATAGAGTTCTTAATTAACGCTAAAATAGTGGTTGAAAGGAAATTATTCGCATCAAAAGCAAAGGAATTGCTGCGTGCCGTTACTTGTAAGGTTTCACGGTCTAGAGGCAGCACCTTAGTCTCATAAGCTTAGACGCACGACCAGGGCAGAACGGGGGCCCAGGCAGCAAACAATTCAAGTAGAGAACCGCGTTTATTCAACCTGTCAGGGGTAGCCAGGTGAGTATTTAATCTTACAGAGAAGCAGGACTAACAGGAATATCGGCGAAGCGAGCACCGTTCAGTAACTCAAAAATGGAGGCAACGGTGACTATGAGCAAAGTAACATAATTCAAACACCTTAAAGAGCAGGGAAAAATGAAAACAAAAGCAATGCAAGCGAGAATAACGATTACTGATAATAAATTACAATTACTCCTGAATAAGGCGTTCAATGAAATGATTGACGGGCAAGCTGGTGATATAAAATGCAAGTATGGGGAACTATTAACCACACCATACGAAGTACTTCATTCGATAGAGGTAGATGAGATAGAGGGAACAAATGGCAACGCTGCTAAAGTTGTCGGTTCGCACACAATGCTACGTCACATTTAAACACGCACGTATAGGTCACTTACGCCCAGGCCCTCACAGAACTGGAAGATAAGAAGCATGGGAAATAGTTTCACAGCCTCCTCAATTACTTCTCTGCAACGCAAAATAAGTTTTTTAGAAATAAATAAACGCAAAGTAAGTCGAAATAAAAGCAAGTCAAACTTAATAAGTTTGAAAAGATAACATCCAAATCACACTCCTAGAATGTGAAGAGTATCGCGGCATTGCAGCACGTGGGATCAAATACTTCCAGTTGCACGTGCTCGAACAAGAACTATTCACCCCATCCACGTACCGAGTGTTCCTCTTAAAAATACCTTAATATTTAAAATATGCTAAAATCGCGAATGAAAATAATGGCGTTGACTGAATGAGTTAAATTCATGAAAAAATCTCCAACATGCTCATGATCAAACTTCTAAGTGAGAACATTTATTACAAATCATCAGCTAGTTGTTGTTACTACAACACTCAGAAGCGGACCAATCACAAAAATGGTTGCAGTAATTTTGCTTGGCAAACTGGAGCAAATGTGGCAGTAAATTAAATGTTTTAAGACACACAAAAGGAACATTTCTTTTCAATAGAGCTAAGCGCGCAGATGGACAAAAACACGTCTTTGCAAGCTGTGAAATCACTGTTGGAAGAAACCCCCGAAGTGTGAATCATTTGATGTTAAGCCGTTTCAACAAGGTTGTTAATGAGAATTGAAATGGAATATAAAACATGATTAGAGTAAAACATTAAGATGCATGAATGTATTTGGCAAGCGCACGATAACTCACTTGTCTGTCGTAAAGAGGTATGGTATTTTGTGCCGTAACAAGACGACAGGAACGGCGGTTGTAACGACCATCCCAACTACCAAAGAACACAGTAAATTTACATTGAACTGAGAAAAAAATAATGAGATAAGGTGGCGAATTAGAAGAAAAGTAGTTTGATGATACGGAAAAAAACACTGGACTGCCAGGGAATAGGTAAACAATAGGTACAGCGCTCAGGGTAAAATTGAAGCAATGAAATGATCGGCTGAAGCTTGAAAGATGCTACTACCGTAGAATCTGGAGAGACTGCATGGACTCTAAAACAGGCCCGATTATTCTGATGGTAGAGTAGGAGCAATGGAGAAGGCTTACATACTGAGAAGAGGGCAGTCATGTACGTGTGTTTTGCCCTCTGTGGATCAAAGGCGCCCAATCCCTGCCCAACTCTCACATTCACTGCAGTGCAAACACCCAAAGGAACCTAAAAGAAGATATTTGAGGCGGTAAAAAACATTACGTTTGGCTATATAGAAGTATTTTCGGTATTATGTTACTTCATTACGAGTTAGATCAGTGCATACACGACGTAAATAAATTTGCACCACACTACTCAATAAAGGAGTGTAATTTCGCCAAGTTATACAAATGAAGAAAGTATGCCATCGTATGCTGTAGCATACCAAAAAGTAATAATTTATAAGGTAGCAGTGACACTAATATTAAGTGAATTGAAATAAAAACCGGGATTAAAAAATCCACATATGTGAGCTTCAAGCACTTGGTTCAATTCCTCGTCAATTTGCTAAATAAATGAATCACTGATTTGTGAAAAACGTCAAGGCTTACTAGAGAATCAACTAACGGCGACCCATGGTTTTGGTCATATTTTTTCAATAGCACATAACAATGACATACCGACCAATTTCATTGGTGAATATTAAGATGGTTATCTATTTCGTATTTTAAAGAGACGTTTCTCCCAGATATGCACACCCGAGAATGCAGAGAAGTAAACTTGAGGCGAAAACAGTAACATTTAGTAAGTTCAGAGTGATAATGGATGGAAATCATGGTTTGTAAATAAATCCATCAAATAATGAGGACTGGAGTGAATCAATACGTAAACCCTATCAGAACGAATAAAACATAAATCAGTACATAAAGGAGAATCTTAGCTACAAAAGGAGCATTTCGAAGTAGGCTTTTAATTGAGAAACTTCTCACCATATAAATGAATGACTGGATTTGAAAAACGATTGCTTGAGCACCTAACACAGCATCACCGATTGTTCCTAGAACAAAGAAATCTGGATAATGATTATTTCAAAAATGTTTCAATAATGTGATCACGTGTTTCCCATTCATTTGAGATGTTATTGCACTACCGCCGAAGATACCCCAAAAGTGAACGTAACTAGTCACTTCCAGGGGTTCCAATTGAGAAGCGACAACGACTCTAAACACTTCGTAATCTCACTTGCCTCAAACACACAAGAGATTTTTAGGACCCAAATGGAACAAAAAAAGTAAAACTGAGGAGACCGCTGAAAATATCCCATTAACAAAGTCACAAGTAAAGCCAGTTAGCAGGCGTTAAAGTAATGTAATGAAGCGTTAAATCAAGCTCTCTGAGTGAGATTAATAATCGGATCCGAAGAACAGAGAACACCATTAATGCATCCGCTGGTAGCATATTTTAACGAATTTGGATTTTTAGCTAGATTAAAATGCAGAATAAATGGAATTCCAAAAGAAAATCAAGTAGATTTAAGCTATTACGCAAAGGAAAATTTAGAACCAATATGGGAATTTTAAGAATTGACAATTATCAGGAAGTAGTCAGACGTGACAAATACCCTGCCGGAATTATTCACCAAGATAAATAAAGCTGATGAATACTAATCGTGGCTGGGAAAATCTATAGCAAGTCTCATTAGTAAGCTAGGATGTACTCACATCAAGTAACTGAGGCATTTTTTGTGGATAAATAGTAGCACTAGCTGTTGGCTATCTAACGTCTTCGACACTTCAGGAGCGATTTTGTCCAACAAAACATGATATATAAGTAACACCTTTCTGGCTCCCATCCAGAAGAGTTCAAAGCTTAAAATGAACGGCAAAAAATGAGCTTCTTTCGAAATCAGCTGGGAAATAAGAAGTAAGTTTTCAAGTACCGAACGAAATGACTCGACCCAGTCCTCCCATTATTCGTTAAAAATATCCACACAAGTGAGAAAATGACTGCGGTGGCTGCCTAGATGAAGCTTACCTGCGATAAAGGTGCTAAGTTCAAGGCACCATTCCTCAAACCCTATCATCAAAATACCCGGGATGCCAAGTTTGAAGAATATACCCCATTCGGACATCGCCCCAGCAAAATCCCAGCCTGTAAAATGAATAACAGCAGACGAGAATTCCTCGATCCGTCAAGTGAGACCGAATAAGATGCAGAGGTGCACAATAAACACAACTTCTAAGTCAGTGTCGAATTAGTAAACATTGCAGGATTTGAATGGCACTTCAAAGTACCCAAAAAAGCAGAGAATATCAGACATTTTGGCAAGATTGGTATGATTTTGGAATAAGGCCTAATGCATTTATCATCATCAGGGGACGCATCGTAAACACAGAGGGATTGTGAATAGAAAATGCAACCTATGCTCAGTAAAACTCTGGAACTATTCATGAAAAGTCTGTATATAGTTACCCATCACTGCTCGAACAGTTAATCACGGTGGATCACAAAGGTATACGAACTTAACGTTATTTAGAAGCTCAACTTTTCTGAGATTAAGAGTGCACATCTGTGAATGTAAATGCATGAGTTCAGAGAATCACTAGAGCCAACCTGAAATAACAAAAAGCCGTCCAATTTTCGAGCTTACCAGCCCAAGTTTCGGAATACACGCGATATACGAAGATGTACAGAACTTCGCATGAGAGCATTACCGCAAACGAAAGCGAAAGAAAGCACGCAGAGGCCCTAAAAAGAAGTACAAGTGTTTCATACGATAATGTCAGCAAAAAAAGATATCGCATACTGGTCTCAACGGTTAAAGGATGCAAAAATACCTGAAGATAGTTTACGTAAATAGTAATCGCGAATTAGAAAATCCCAGGAAATGAGGAAAAAAGTACTAGACAAGACTGAAGAAGAATCATATGAAAAGGCTATTGAATCTTCGCGTGAGCAAAGTCCGTGATTGTTGCAGATCCGAGAAAAGAAGGTAGTTTTGTTACATTCAAAAAAGAGAAGCTTCTAATGATGAAATTATAATGAGATAACTTAGTCTAAGCCCAAAACCCTACGCCCACCGAAAGACTTTATATAAATGAAAGCTAGTGGGCCTTGAAATGACGTCTGTTTGAAAATAATGTGGGACTCGAGTTGCATCAAGGCAGCAAATAGTATAAATTAATACTCACCTGAGACCAAGACCTAATCTGTAAACCGTTGGTTGAGTTAAAACAGTGAAGACTGTTCCCGCGCAGGCAGCGATCATCATGGGTCGCACAAGGTTTTGGCTGGTCAAGTACCGCGAGAGGGTCATGAACAAGAAGTCGCACTAAAAAGATAAATTGTGAGTTCAAGAAAGTCTTAAAACTCCGCTGTCGTAAGAGAAATAAACGAGTGCTCAACTTTACTACGCACTGTCGGAAACTTCCATAAGCGCTGTTTGCGATAGAAGTAGAAAAAACTAGAGGAAACTATTTGCATTAGGTTGTATCGGGATTCAAATTCGTATGAACTACAATTCAAATTTACTAAATATAATATAGACTCTTATGTGAAAGCGAACCCCGTTTCAGTGACAAAAAGTTGCAACGATAGTAATTGGAGAAGTAGCAAAGTTCGGTAAAGTCAAGAGAAGATATTAACAATTGATTGGTCGTATAAGTACTTGCCTCACACGAGGAGAAAAGCGCACAACAAAGCAACCACAAATCAAGCAAAACAACATCAATTTTGAGAATTTCGTACACTAACTTCTGTTGGTTGGATAACGTGTGCACGCGCACACACAACGCATATTACGTGCAATTTCCACCTAGATGCTTTTAAATTTTTGCAGCCTTTGAGGTCACAACGAAAATAAGCTTAACAGTTACAAGTGGCCTTGCAATGCATCGCAGCTAACTTGCATATGAACGATTCAAGACTTACATAGAGTCCAGGAAGAAAGAACAGAATGTATTCAGCAGCCAGCCTAAAGTAGACAAAATAACACCTGACACCATTTAATGTTCCGATTTTAACTTACCAATATTTCGTCGCCTTCTCTCAATTTTTACATTTACATTTTAAGCCTAAATTTCAATCACACTTGATACTTTCCGAGCTTTCGGAGATTGGACGTATTTCTCAATAACAACGAGAAATTAGATCCCTAGCTGAGAAGACGAAAACTTACAGCTTTAAGCAGGGATTACATAGCAGGCTACTCAGAACCGCTTACGTAACATATTTGCTTAGCTAAAATTTGGTATCAGTTTGAACAAAGAGTGGTATACAGTACAGTACAGTACAGACGACCAAATACCCGCAGAAATAAGACAAGAAAAAATTCTTACGATGATATGAGAGGATCCTGCCCAGCCACCAGTAGCAAACCCTCAATATTGACGTGAACGCATGCCAGCGTGGTGAATATCAGCGTCATTATGACCAAAGCTAAAGAGATGTGTCTGAAAGTTGCTTAAACAAAATATGGGCATTCTAGGCGCTATCTACCATTTCCAAAATTGTAATTATAGTGCAATAAAAACAGTTATTTGAACATGACTCATTAATTTACGATTCAATACTTTTAACAAAATCTGACGATGAAACGTATTCATCAGCAAGAAAGGTAGATGAATAGCATTTTTTCAACAGAACTGATGACTAATGGAGGTCAGTAACTGCGTTTATATACGAAATCCCCCTTTACGCAACTTTTTCAGGAAAAAGCCTTTGAAGCCTAATCAAAACATACTACTGGAGGAACCATGACAAAGAACGCAAACATTACATTAAATTATTTGGTCAGAATTTTATCGATAGGGGGAAGTAAGATAGGGGGAAAGCGTACCTCGTTGTAAGATGATACCCATCAATTTTCGCTTAGAACTGCCAAAAGTCTGGATGAAAATACGTAAGTAACAGAACTCATAAAATGTAATAAAGAAAAGTGAATGGAGAAAACGATGCTTATTGTTCACCGAAGTCCAACAAATCAGGTGATTACCGAGCTAGACATCACTATGAAAGCTTGATCCTAACGCAGTGAGTGAAAAAAAGCCAGATAGGTATATTCTGTTACATTATCTACCATTTTAAAAACGAATGATTGCCTATCAAGCAAGTGTATGGAGTGGGAAGCGGATTCAGGCAAGTCAGCCTTAAATACCAGTTTTAAATCGATAAACGAACCTGACTGAAGAGGGTTTCCGAAGCCGTTGAAAATCCCATATCCATGCAAAGACCAAGCACGTTGATAACCTAATTGGACGTAAAAGCACCAAATATCATCATGAATCTCATAAAGTACTTTAAAATTAGCAATAAAAATCAACACTCTCCGATTTGACGATGTGGGATAGGAACTGAGGGGGCAAACACGTCCTGAAGTGAAATGCGTGTCCACTTGCATCATTCAGTACCTATTTTACTCTAGATGACTAAGTCGAAAGAAACTTTTAGCTGCACGTGAAAATGAAAATAATAGTATTAGCGGTGTAGATTATGAGAGCCATGTTGACAACGCAACTTCGAGCTTTCGGAATTTACACATAACCCGTGCACGTACAATAAGCTTACACTGCTGGCTAAAGAGGCCGCATCAAGTTCCTCTCGACTGAAGTGCCCACAAATTATTATACTTAAGAATGGACAAATAAACCGGAGAAATTGCGTCAGCATCTAAAGAGTGAGACAAAAACCAGATGAAAAACAAATTAAATTGCATTTGCGGACAATTTTTTGTAGATACCGTATAAAAACTAAAAGTGCACAAGAATAAAAATTACCATAGATATATTATCTGTTATGTGTGACAGCTGAAGTCTGCTATGGAAATTCTCAGAGAAGGATTTATGCGACGAGCAACAAAATCAGAACATTAGCTATTTGTACCTTTATTATTAGAGAAAAAAAGTGGAACGCCACAACCTCGAATCAAATGAAACGACGACTATACGAAACCGATCATCTTACCAAAGGGCACGCCAGCGTTATCAGGCTACGTAATTCCTCAAAATAGCTGCGAGAGATTGATGGCATATGCATAGATTGGCGTCTAAAAATAAATATAAGCAGAAGGGGGCTAAAACTCTGCTAAGACAGGAGCTAACTTTTCGATAAAGTGAAGTAAGTGGCTGGCATATTGACGAAGGGAGATGGGGCAAAAAACGCAAGGTGATAGGGATAAAATTACCAGGACAAGACAGCTAAAAGGCACATGAAATACTTAAAAATAATAAAACGTGAGTCCCTAAGAAGCTAACGAAACCGGCTAAAAGAAATCGAACTACGATAACGCGAACAATCAAACTAGCCACGTAAAGGCAGTGGAAATCAGTAGCAAGCATCTGAAAAAAATGCCTATCAACATAATACAGATTTAAAGAAAAGTAATCCTAAGAAACAATGGTGAAGACGGATACATCAGGTATGTGCCGATGCTTTTATAAGTACCACTTCACTTTTAACAAACGCTCCTGGCCTATGCCTCCGAATTGGAAAGTTAAAAAGTTTGTAATGACATAGACAAAAAATACGCAGTAGTCCGGTCAAAAGATGTTTTGGAAAGTGTAAAACATTGTACTGGCTTTTAAATAAATCGATAGTCAATTGCTCGTACCAATATAAGTAAATCTTCGAAAATACTACAGCGACCAAGTCAGACATACGTATTTGATACTGCGTGATATAGTAATATTCAGGTTAAAAAGTAAAAAACCACTAGCCTACACAAGGAATTAGCAAATTTGCTACTATTCATCTATAGATGAAAGCAGTAGTACTGAAGCATATTCTGCGGTGGCATAAGGGCCCACCTTAGAGACTAAAGTTTCAGCAAATTATATTTTAATTTTAAAGAGCTTTCAAAGCGTTTATTTTACCTTGATTTTGCAAATCTTGCCGATATCTGCACTCAAATCTAATAGTATTTTAAAGAGATTATCCTAGGTATATTTCTCAATTGTCAAACCACCCTTGCGGGCATAAATTAAGGTGACTTTGCAAGAATTTCATCTGACCGTCTGCATTATTTTGGGCTTCATACAGATCAAGAATAGCGTAATACAATAGTGATTTATCCCACAGTATTGGTGAGGCGCAACTTTGTACTTTGAATTGGCCCCCATGTACCTCGCTGGGTGGACCATGCCAGTAGCCTGGACGCCTCTGCGCTGAATGTGTGTTCTGCTCGAGTACTGTGCCTTCTTTCATTTAAATGGAGTCTCGGGACGCTACAGGAGGGTATAATGGGGAAGTCAACAATTTTGATGGGAACTCGGTGGCCACTTCACTCGTTTCTCCACAGATCCGTCCCAGGACTGCAAACGTAGTTAGTCTAATAATAAATTGGGTGAAAAATAAAATTAACTGTGGAATTTTTGGATATAATAAGGAAATGCAGATTATGCACTTGATGATAGCACTTGCATGGGTACCCGGTAACCTGACAGATGTGCAAATTTTTTCTCACCTTTACTAAATGTGTATTTTCTAAATACAAATTTTCACGCTGATTTTACGAGTTATTAGTGTTTGTTTAGTGGAATGAAAAAGGGCAAATAGTTTGAATGTCTAATGGAACCAATCAAACTCGCGATTGACGACACGAAAGGTGAGCTGTCCGCAAAATTTGTGAAGTAACTTGATGAACATTGTGGCTTGAAAGATCTCTAGGTAGCTTTCTAATGTATCTTTTATGGCTAGTTCGGGTATAAGTTAGGTGGTTCAATATATGTTTGTTTCACCACGAATGGTTTGAGGCAAGTGCTGTTTATTCAGTTTCGCCGAAATGCCACTTTCTCGATTTGACTCACTTATAATCCATGTGCACGATTACCACCATGTACATTGTTGTTTAAATTCAGAACTATGTGTCCAACTTGTTCTTGGTATTGGCGTGGAATATTGCGATTAAGTGCTACATATACCATGGAGGCTCAAGTTGATTAAATGCTTTGGCTTTACCTTTCAGAGCGGATTTTCTAGCATGTCTGATGATTACCATGAGATGTACCGAGGAACCACCCTCGGAAATACGTTACGGGAGTCCCTAGACGAGATGCTCGATCATAGTCTACTAAAACCACAAACTGCTATGAAGGCATGTGATATACCCTTAGAATATTTCATCTAGATCATGAAAAAGTTCGACCAGTGCATCTGCACAGCGCTATCGACCCAAGTAAAGGCGAGACTGAATCTTCAAGGCTACCTGAACGCCTATAGGAACTGCGATAACGTTTGGACACTCGTGCTGAACAATGTAGAAATTAAAGACGGTTCCGGGGCCATGCATGTCGACAAGGTAAACGCTAATGTAACAAGTCAATATGGTTGAGCGTCGCGCAACAGAAATACCACCACACTACGACAATTTGGTTGCGAAAGCTCCTCGGAGCTCATGGCTGATAAATGCTCAAAGGAATTGACAAGTCTGCCTTCATCCACCATCATCATTTTGTTTTTCATTCCTCTAGATGAAAATCGTTGCTTGTGAAGGAAAGCACTCCAAAAGTGCGCCTGTTCAGGGATCACAGAAGACGACCGCCAACGCAAGTCGTGTTGGTTCCGGTTACTCCGGGCCAGCGCAACATGGCGACGCCGATTCGGGCAATGTCGACGAGGACCGATCGGATGAGGACGTGTTGTAGCC